>VNJZ01006832.1:0-21839 GCA_008042795.1 Drosophila asahinai | reverse complement strand
AACAAGGGAAGACGAATCATTGTGCACCATGACAATGCGAGCTCTCACACATCGGCTCAAACCAGCGCCTTTTTGACTGGCCAAAACGTCGAATTGATGGGTCATCCGCCGTACAGTCCTGACTTGGCACCAAATGACTTCTTTTTATTCCCTCACATCAAGAAGAAAATGCGTGGTCAACGATTTTCGTCGCCAGAAGATGCTGTTGAAGCATTCAAAAACCATGTTTTTGAGGTGTGTCAATCAGAGTGGAAAAAGTGCTTCGAAAATTGGTTTGAGCGCATGCAAAAGTGTGTAAATCTTGATGGAGAATATTTTGAAAAACAATAAAACTATTTTCCTTAATAAATATTCGTATTTTCATTATTAGGCCAGAAATATATGTAGCAGCCCACGTAAGACATACACACGCTCAGTTGGATTTTTCAAGTTTTTATTTTCACTAATTCTTGCAACATTTCATCTTTAATTATACATACATAGTTTCTCATATTTTTTACAGCTTTTTTTTGTTTTTGTTTTAAATATATTTTTATTCCACATAATGGTATTTTTCACTTTTTTTTTTGTTGGTTTGTTTTATTTTGTTTTTCTTTCAATTCGAACAACTTTAAACTTTTTACATCAATTTAATTTCAATGAGTTTGCCATTTAGTCGTGTGTTTATTATAAATATAATTCCTTTTCTTTTTTTGTTGTTAATTATTGTTGTTGAGAATATATAGAGAATGCTGAAAATGGAAACGCCTTCTTCGTAGTGTTTGTGTGATGTGTGTGTGGTGTGTGGTGTGTGTTTGCTTTTCTGTGAGTTCGTTCTGCGGGCGGGCTAGGAAACCATGGACAAAACTGTTCTCTTATATGTACAACGATTTGCCGCCAACTAGAAGAGGAGGATCCGGATCCGACCGATCCTCCTCCCTTCTTTATCCTTCAACCATCCCTAAGCGTTAACTATACATTTCTCAATCGTACATATATCTCAGTGCAGTGTGTGTATGTCGTCTGTCTGTCTGTTGTTCGATTTGTGCTGCGGTTTAAGGTAGAGAGAGCAGGCTCCATCTCGGATCCGGAGAGGTCTACAAACTAGGAGGAGGTAAGCGGGGGCTCTGCTCCCGCCGCGGTCTTTAAAATCACACGAAAACATAGCTTCTCCTAACGAACAGTCCACCCCATTTGCTAGGCACAGTTGTTGTTTGTTTTTCTTGTTTAATTTTTTTTTAAGGGGGATATCTAAGTAGCTACAAAATAAACACAATTTTCTGAATTTGTAAATTATGATACCCATTATAAAGTGGGACATTTACTCGAAATGGTTTCTAACTTGTTTGTATCAAAAACTAAATGACGGACGTTTCCGTAACTCGAACAAATCTTAGCCGATATATCCGAAATACCTAAAGCATTATTTAAACAAATACAAATTTTATTCGATTTTCAACAAATTTTACTTAGATGTCCCCCCCTTAACAGAAGGGAATACAAATAATAATAAAAGGCTAAAAGGTTTTACTTTTTGTTTTTCTTTTTTTTAAAGCTTATCAAACTGGAAGAATTTGAATTCGAACTGGAACCGAGACTGAAACTAAAGAACTAAATATCATCACAACGTCCTGTCCCTGATCCGATCAAGTGATGTGGCTTCCTTTGTTTTAAAATGTATTAAAAAATAAATAAAGCAAATACAAGGTGTTTTTGTTTAAAGACCTAATTAAAATTTAAAAGCTTAGTTGTTTTTTTGTTTTTTTTTCTTGGGGAGATTCCAAATGAGTTGATCGGAAAGGGGTTTCGAGGAGCAGCGCCATCGGTAGTGGGGGAGAGGAAGTTTCAGGGTCAGGAAGTCAGGAAGTCAGGAAGAAGAGTCAGTCAGGTGAAGCTGGGGCTAGACTTTTTATCTGCTTACTTGTGTAATTCCTTTCACACATACATTTAGGTTCTATTGTTGGTTTCGCGTTCTTGGAGCTTGAAATTCACTAATTTAATGCTTTTTGTTTCATTTCTTTCATTTTTTTGTTTGTTTTTTAGTTTTCTTTTCGATTGTTGATAACATGAAGATCTCTTTGCAATTGGTTAACATCAAATAAGTTTGTAACTGTTGATTATTTACTATATATATAGGCAGCGGCTGCTGCGGCTGCTGCGACTGCTGCTGCTGATCCTTGTGACTGGTAGCGAGTGTGATGTGTGTGGTGTGTTTGGTGTGTTTGGTGTGTGTGTGATGTGTGGCGTGTTGTATCGTTCTTTCTGGCTGGCCTATCATGTCCGTCCGCTTGCGGCCGCTTCTGCTTTCTGCTTTTTTTACGAAGAAAAAAAATTGTAGCTTTACATATACGCATATATATATATCCTCCACATATATATAATTATATATACTTTGTTAATGCTTTACGATTTAATATAGATTTCTCTCGAGAGTTTCACAATTATTCTGCCATGTGTTTTCATTATTTATCCGGCTTTTTTTGTATTTATTGTATTGCATCTGCGGTTTTTTGGGGTTCGTTAGCAGGGAGCTCCTCCTTCTCGCTGGCCTTTCTCTCTAGCTTCTGCTCAATCCTCAACTTCTCTGTTCTCTGTTCTCTGTTCTTATACAACATCTTCGGCTTCGACTTGGGTTCTGGGGTTCTGGGTTTCTGTGCGGGCAATGGTATGGTGGTAGTGTTCGTTTTTATCGTTTTTATGCGGATGGGATTCATGGGTAGAGTGCAGAGCTGGAAAGCATCCAAGCTATCGAGGTGTATCAATGCCTTTTCAGCTCAGTGGTAGGTGGTGCCTATTTGTTGGGTGCTGGTTGGAGTTGGGCATTGTTGGCGGACACCGCGTGCTCTGCTCTCTGCTCTCAGCTTAGCTTAGCTTAGTTATCCAGCCATGACTCGCGTCATTCTGTATAGTCCCACCAGTCCGTGTCGTAGCCCTCGTGCACGTGCTTTAGCAGAACGGAGCAGCGCTTTTCACAATACCTGCGCAAGTCACAAAAAATAAATATAATATAAATAATATAAATAATATTTCCATCGCCCTAGCTCACCTGTATTTATCTTGCACTTTCTGCTTAATATCAGCCAAGTTCTCGGATGTAATATCACGTTCCAAATACTCGGACAACGTTTCGGTTGCCGACTCCAAATCCTTTTGATTATCCTCGAATATCATGGATTGATTGTTCTTCTTCAAGTAATACGCAAACACGTATGTGTACATGAGTGTCTGGCGGCACTGGCAAAGTATGTCGACAGCCTTTTTCAGAAATTGCACCTGGAATGGGAAACATGGGGTATGAACCACCTTCGCTTATCTATCTATCCCCACAGACTCTCCTCACCTCAATCCAGGACATGTTGTGCTGCTGCATCTCCTCCATTTTCTGCTTCACGGATGCATACAATTTGTTCTCGAACTTCATCGACTGCATGTGGTTCATGTAGCGATTGTAGTAGTGGAGATACCTAAGGATTTCAATGGGAATTAAGATAAATAATAACAAATAAAGGAAATGACACCTAAAAAGCTGATTCATTGATTTCGTCGTAATCGTTATCACTTATAATGCCAATTAGCAGATAAAACCAGCAATCGTAAGTGAGTAAGCGAATAAAAAAGAGGTCGCAAGCAAACTGCGTAAATATATCGATGTCATCAGCAAGAAATTCAATTTAAGCAAGAATAATAATTCAAATAGGTCACAAAACGCACCTGGCCAGCGACGAACGCAGCTTCTCCTGGGCATCCCGCGCGGTCTTGGCCTCATCCTCGTCGTAGCGATTGCAATTGTACCAGGAGGAGCCATGCGGCTCCCAGGAACCCAGGCAGACCCAACAGAACTCGTTCTTGCAGTTCTGATTCTTGCACACCATATGATTGCAGCCCCCATCCTTCTCGATCGTCACACTGCACTTGGGACACTCTTTGGTATTGGCCGCGATCCAGTTGGACGTCTCGGAGTCATCGTCGCACTTCTTGATCCACTTCTTGAGCCAACGGCACTTGACCGGATCGTGCCAGTTCTCGCCGCAGGCAAAGCAGAACACATGGCCGCACTTGCAGTGTACGCGCCGGGGCTCCGCATACGGCACCTTAACGGCATAGGTGCAGTCGACGGACGGACACCAACGCAGCAGCTGGTTGCATTCCACGAAGCTATTGGTGATCAGCTGCTGGTACTTGACCCGCACCCGGGGATCGACCACTAGCTTGGTGACGGTCACATCGTCGACCAGTATATCACAGCCGTGCGCCGCGCACGAGATGGTCTGGCCAAGACCCTCCGTAACGATCTTCGTTGTCAGATACTCGCGCCAGCAGATCATGCAGAAGCGATGGCCGCACTCCAGGCCGGTCATGCGCTACATTGGATGAAGATAAAGTTAAATGATCAGCAAATAGTCTAACTTTATTGATTTCCCTCAAAAACTAAGCAAATATCTTTATGAATAATGATTCATTTAGAGGGAATTCCCCCCAATTTGCCAATAAGTTGTAACTGCCCTAAAAAACCCGACATAACCAGATTTTGGCTGGCATTAAATAAGAAAACAATCAAAAATTGTAAATCAAGCGACTAAAATATTGATAGGCTCTGCGTATAAAATGAATTGTTAAATACCGATGGAATATTTGGATTATAATTATTGATTTGTGCTCTCTAGCTCTGAGCTAACCGATAAGGAATTATATGTACAGTATGGGCTTAGTTAAACAACCTGCACAACCTGAGAATTAGCTCTAATTGAATGGAAATCGAATGCCGATGGTACTTACATCTGGCGGGAGATGTGAGAAGCATATTTCGCACTCTTCGCACTGACTCCGTGTGGTCTGCAAGGAGGGGAAAATAGAAATATATAGAAATATAGATTTGGATTTGGCTCTCAGCTCACCCTTTGTCTGACCGCTTCGGTGGTCGTGTTGAAGGGATTTATGACGTGTGCGCATTTGAAGAACTCCTCGGGGTTGTCGTCGAAGTACTTCTCAAGCAGCTTCTCCTTGTCCCACTTGAAGTGATTCAGCAGTATCCGCGTTATGGGCGTGGGGAGCTGTGTGGATGCAAAAGAAAGAGCGGGAACAAAGCCAAGCAAAAATGTCAGTACATAGATCTAGAGATTGCGAGACTCAGAGACTCAGAGATAGCGGGAAAAGCGGTGGTGGGGTATCAGCTGCGTCCTAATTGGCCTCGGGATCAATGCCAAATCATTAGCGATCAGCAGCTGAAGCTGGCACACTTGTCAGCATTACCAATAGGGTGGGTCGGGGCGCAAAATATATATTTTCATAATTTTAAATTTATATTAAATTAATTTAAAGCAGCACAACCAATTTAATGGCCAAATCAAAATATATGCCACAAAGATTGTTAATATTAATACACCCAAAAAAAAAGCATCATATAACCTATACGATTGTTACATGAATTCTATACTCTTGAGTATGAAAAATTTCTTAATAAGATGCTTATCCATTTAATACTACGAAAGTATACATTTTATACTCATCTGTACCAATATTTCATAATAATCACTAACGCGACAAACAGAAAAGCACTAAATTCCAGCTAACGCGATATGTTATCGAATTTTCGATGTAGGTTCGTATAAAAATAATACTCAAAAATACACAATTGAAACTATAGAGTATAAAAACTAAACTTTGGAGTATACATTTGATAGTTTGAAGTATAAAATCTATACTAAACTGCTTGAGTATACTTTTAAGACAACGCGTAGAAAGGTTAAACTCTTGTTTTTTTTTTTTTGGGTGTAGGTTTAACCTTCAAAACGAATTTTACCTTATTCTCCGGATTAAATTAACTTTGAAGACAATTAAAAAACTGAATATGTTGAAAAACAAAAGGAAGAGGTTTACTCAAAAGTAGGTCAGCCCTAAAATATTCTTATTTGGATTAATTCGAGACACTCTCTCTTTCTTATTGGAATCTATTCTTGAAAAACTCTTTTGAAAGTATTCTTGTTTTGAAATTAACATGAACATTAACAGAGGAATAACATTAACATGAATGTTAACATTAACTTGAATGTTAACATTAACTTGAACGTTATTATTAACTTTAACATAGAGTCTTATCAGACTCTTGAGAAAAGAAAAATCAAATATACTTATTGTGGCATTTCCCTATTTAACCCTATATTACCCTATACATTCTTGGAAGTCAACCAAAAATCGGTGAAAGTGAAAAGAGGACCTGCGTGATTCTTGTGGCGGATGTGGGATGTGGGATGTGGGGCTGTGCCAGTGCCAGTGCCTGTGGATGTGGATGTGGCGACCTTGTGCCGAGTTTTCCCTGGCAGTCGGCACAAGCCAAACAATAAAGAAGCTTTCAACATCGGCGGATGACCTTCAGTTTTATCCCAGATCCCAGGCACCCAGCGTTGGGCGATGCAGGGGTGAGATTGACAAGGGCAGGGTGGGGTGGGGATGGCCATCAACGTCATACACAGATACACATGCAACAAAGTGCAGTCTGCAGGGGACGGAACACGGGAAGGCGGGAAAGCGGGAAAGCAGGAAACGGGAAAGCAAGAAAAGCGGGACAAAAGGAAACGCCACTCACCTTCAGCAGAAGATTGACATCGTCAATGATCTCCCGCTGATGCTGGACAATCTCGTCGGTGGTGAGCACCTTGTACTGGTAATCATCGGTGTCCAGCTGTCGCTCGGCGGAACTGGGCATGTCCACCTCCATGCCGAAGTCATCGTCGCCGTCGTCGCCCGAGGAGACGTTGCCCGAATCGACATTGTCGCAGAAATCATTGTCATTATCCGAGTCCATCGCTACTGCTGCTATCTCGCTCTCTCTCTCTCTGTGTGGCGCTGCGCTTCCTCCTCTTCGATTGCCTTTTATCAGCTCCTTCTGTTTTCTGCTTTCTGTTTTTCCCGTTTTCTTGGCTTACTAATTGATTACTCTGGGCTTTTGCTCTCTCTCTATCTCCCTTCCTTCCTCTCTCTCTTTCTCTCGCTGTTGCTCTTGTCTGCTAGCGCCTCCTATGTTCGTTTCGTCTCTTTTGTTTACGTTTTGCGTTTTGCAGTTGGCCCTTTGTTGTGGCTTTTTGTGGCTTAGGTTTTGCCTATTCTCCGCCTCGTTGTGTGCCCTGTGCTGGATTGATATACAGCGAATTATGTTGCACTAGTTGCACTGAACTCTAAACGCTTGTTTTAAGTGTTAATCGCAGCTAATTTTACTGCGTGCTGCCCTCGAAATACTTAAACAGCACGAAATGGGATTTCTGAGATACGGTCACACTGTTGGCAGAGCCTGCACTCTGTTAAACATATGTTACGTTGTGCCTGTGTGTGTGCGCCTGTGTATATATATATATATGTATATTATACACAATTGTTTTTTCTTTCTTCTCTTTCGCTTTTTTAATACGCAGATGGCACGATTATGTTTTCAAGGCGACCACCCACACACACATGCACACACAGAAGCACACACACACTCGTACACGCTGCGTTACGTATGTATTGGCACAGCACAGAAACAGAAAGCTTATGACTTTTGTTGACTTTTTACGCACTGCCACAGTTAGAAATCGCGTTTCAATGCCGCGTTCATAGCAATATTTTATTTGTTGCCGACTCGCCGTTGAGCTCAGTTGCGAAAGTTAAAACGTAGACTTTTGACAAACTTCTTAATTTTGAAACATTCATTTCGAGAAATTCATTGGCTGACAGTGTAGTGGTGGGAGTAAAATAGAGCTGTCCGCAGTGTTGCCAACTGGGCTATTCTTAAAACCCCAAAGAAAGGCAAAATCGTGTCGGTATTTTTAGTCTTTCACCAAGCGGTTTCTTTATGAAACTGGGCGCTACGAAACTCGCCAGTGACGTAATTTGGAATGTGACCGCATTCGCTTGGCGAAAGCCAAGAAAACGCGTTTCTTGAGTTTCGGTATTTTTGTATTATCGACGGAGCTAAGTTTTCAACCTTTTTTCACGAGAATATCACGTATACGCATTCGTTTGAAATCCATCCGTTTGGCGCCAACAAAATGGCTGCCTGGAAGAGCTCAACGAGTTGACAAGTTCAAAGAAAAACAATTTAATTCTTGTAAAGATCATATTTGGTTGCACTTTTATTTCATATAATATTTACATATATACCAGCAATAGTATCTGAAAGGAATACAAACATATGCCATCTCCCTCTTATTGGACACGATTTTCCATCTCTTTCGAATCGAACGAAACGGGAATGCGAAAGAGATCGCCTGTATACGCCCGTCTCGTTCTAAACAAAATCATTTTCCATCTCTTTCTTGTATTTTATTGGAACATTTCGTATAACTGTCATCTTAGTCGAACGAAATGTAACAATTTCTTGGTTCTTTTGGATTGGTTAAGGCGCGTAAAACGTTACCATGTTGTGTTTTCTTTATTAATGCAACATTTTACACGCCTTATAAGACTTTGTTTTTTTTTTTTCATTTCATTTCGGCTTGTAAAACGTTACGTCTTAAAAAGGTTTTATTTTTTGTGTGTTTTACTGAATGACAGACGGGTCATGCATGAAAACACGTTGTATTGTAAATGATTTAAGTCAATCTTAGTGTTCTTACTGGTCGTAAGACAGAGATTTTCCGCTTTTCGATTGAAGGAAACCATTTTGTTTTAATTTTTGTCACTTATCGGAGTGCCCAAAACATTTGAGCTCTCCAATTTTGTATTTTTCGCTTCGGAAATCGGTTCGCACGATTCCTACACCGCAGCAAACCGATCTCTAAAGCTAGTTACACCTTTCATCTTACCCCTTTCGATGGCCACCCTGCCCGCACCCTAAATGGAAGAAAACGAGAAGAACAAATTTAAAATTAACAAATTGCAACGTGTCACACAAGCACACACAACAAATAACAGGAAATGTGGAAAACGAAGTGTGTTTTCCGAAGGGGAAACGGAAAGACTCGAACAGATCCCGGGAGCAACGCACTCCCTCACTCACTTGACGCTAGTTGGAGACTGAAAGCAAAGCAGGGAAGGAAGGGTATTATTAATGGGTCACCACCATTTTGTTTGTCACACAGATGTGCACGTGTGTGCGTGTGCATACGGGCTGCGGTCTTTGTGTGTGTGTGTACTTACTTATCTCGCCAACTGTCAACTGTACCGCTCGGATAGACCTATTTATGCGCCCCTGACATTGTCCGATTCGACTTCAACTCCCACCAAGTTGGGGGGAATATTAGGGAAAAGGGAAACTAAGCTAATGCACTCGTAATGCGTAATCGGTGTGTATGTATAACAGAAAATTATTAACTCTTTTGTGTGTGTGTGTTAGTGTTGGACAACATTATTAAAATCATACTAAATTTATAGTTTACTGTTTTCGGTGTATACCTAGATCTGTGCATTAAATAATAACCCTATTAGTACACGCAAAAACTTTATAGTTTGATTTTTTGGCAACTGGAAAGATCGCTTTCTACTGAAACTGAATCTACTTGGGAGTTAGAGGTGGGAGCAAATCGATAACTCAATGTTTTCAGATGCTGCAATCTAGTTATCGACTTGTTCCGGAAAATACCGCAAATACTGGGGGTATTAAAAATAAAGGGAATAATACGGGGATTTCGTTTAGAGCTCTTATTATTTTATTTTTATTATAAGAAAATAATAAAATCAAAGTAGTCGAAAAGGCACGTTGCTTTAAGCAAATAGAAACTTACTTAAATAAAAATTTCTGGACAATAGAGGTGGGAATAAGTTATAGTGGCTTTTGGCTGCCTGAAATATACTAGAAAAATACAGGAAATAAAGGGAGCAATAGGGGATCTCATTTAAAATAAAAACATTCTCTTTTCATTCATGTTTATTCACTTTTTATTTGGATTAGATCAGTCGTTCATGTTCATATTCATGTTCATGTCGCCGGCGGTGCCCATCGCATGCTCCATTATGTCCTTTCCGCCGGCGGCCAGGACACCGAGCATCAGCTCGCCCTTGTCCTTACGCTTGCTGGGACGCACCTTCTTCTGCTGCTGGAGGGCGGCCACCTGGGCGGCGTGCATCTGGCGACGGTGCTTGTGCATGTTGCCCGAATTCTTGAAGGTACGCTCGCAGAAGGCGCACTCGTACAGATCCTGGCCGGTGTGCGTGGCCGTGTGCTCCTCGAGCCCCCGGCTGCTCTTGAACTCCTTGCCGCAGTGCGTGCACTTGTGGTACTCCTTTGGATGGTGGTAGCGGATGTGGGCCGCCAGCTTCGCTCGCGAGCCCTTCTCCAACCCACACTGCTCGCACTTCCACTGGCGCAGCGAGGCGGCGTCCAGGTGCATGTACATGTGCTTGCGCAGGCTGTTCTCGTCGGATAGCCACACCTGGCACTCCTGGCACTGCACCTCCGGCAGCTGGGAGCCCTCGCGGTGCACGGTGCGCTTGTGGACGAGCAGGTTCTGTTTCGTCTTGAACTTGGCGCCGCACGAGTCGCAGATGAAGGGTACGAAGGCGGGGTCATGGGTGCGTCGCATATGCAGTCGCAGGTCCACGGCAGTGCGGAAGCTGTGGATGAAGATGAGGGAAATCTATGAGATCTATGCCTTTTCTATGTGGACTTTACTCACGATCTGTCGCAGTGCTTGCACTGCTCCTTCCGCTCCTGCTGGTGCACCCGCGAATGGATGGTGAGCAGGAATTGCTTGGAGAACCGCTTGGAGCACTTGTCGCAGGCAAAGCTCAGCTCGTCCTCGTTGGAGTGGAAGCGCAGCATGTGGACGTCGTAGCTGATCCGGCTGACCAGCTGCTTGGAGCAGATCTTGCACCTAAAGAGGAATAGTTTGCTTTAAACTAGGTCTAAGGATGATGGAAATCTCACCTAAAGTAGTCCGGATCGTTGTGCATGCGCAGGTGGTCGACGTAGAGCGCCCGCTTCTTGTAGCGTCGCTGGCAGCACACCACGTAGCCGGCGGACTGGTGATGATTGCGGAAGTGCCGCTTCATCTCGGCAAAGTTCTGGAACTGGTCGTCATCGCCGCCGCACAAGCAACACTCCAGGCGGCCGTGCAGCGCTATGTAGCTGTCCATTTCGCGGCTGTGGCTGCTCCGGCTCTCGGCATCCCCATCCCCGTCGCCCTCGGCGTCCTCATCCTCGTCCGCCTCCTCCAGCTGGCGCTTCGTCTTGGCCTTCGTGGCCTTGACGGCCCTGGCCTTTGGCAGCGCTCGGGAACGCATGCTGCGTCTGATGGGCGACGGCAGACGCACCCTCGTGCGCCGCGTTGTCGGTGCCCCTGCAGCGTATGTGTTGCTGCTACTGCTGGTGGCATCCACATCGATCTCGTTGCACTCCTCGTTCTCCGCCGCCGAGGGACTCACATCGATTTCCGGCTCGCACAAGATATGCGCCTTCGTGTCCGCGTCCGCGTCCTCTTCCTCGTCGGAGAAGGGCTCCAGCTTGAGCTGCTGCAGGCCCAGCTGTTTCTTCATCACCATGGTGCAGAATTGCTCAAAGTCGGCCAGTTGCTGCCAGCACTGGGTGCACAGGCACCGGGACACAGCATCGTTGGGCAGCAGCTGTGGATGCACAGAGACACCCGGATAGGAGGGGACTTGGGGATTTAAATGGAATGTTAAATACTTACCACCAACTGCAGGTGCTTCTCAATCAGCTCCGCCAGGTTGGAGGGCGGCGGCTGGTCGTCGGCCTCCTCCTGGTCGAAGATCGGGATGCTGTGCACCGCATCGTCCAGACAAAGTCGGCAAATCATCTCATACGGTTTAGGTTAGTGGAAGTTTGGAGCTAAGCTGGCCGCCTTTTTGGTCCCCAAGCGCCGCTCCACTTAATTTTTAATATTTAATTATTACTTAAAATTTAATTATTACTTTATTTTCTTTTATTTTTTAGAATTGTACCTGAAATCCCGTTGCACCTGGAAAGTGCCAATTACTGCAGCTGGCCACACTGTTGCCATCAGCTGTTCCCTGGCCACGATAACTATTCGATAATAAAACGGCTTAAATGCGTTTGAAAATTGCTTTTATTTTACCCATTTTTACTTAAATCCTCGCGTCTCTTTATAAAAACCCTTAATCTATTGTGATCACAGTCCTAGCAACCAATCGTGTTGGCATTGATGAACTGGACAAACAGCTGCGGCACCTGCTCCAGCGGCGTGGAGGCCGTTTGGCTGGCCCGGCACGTGCTCGCTATGAACTTTTGGCGCATTCGGTTCAGCTGAACGGCCGTCATCGTGGTGGTCACCTTGACGGGAGTGCTGCTACCCGGGATGCGCACCTGGCCAAAGGCCTTGATCTTGACGGCGCCCAGAATCTCCTTGATGATCGACTTTATGATGTTGTCCAGCTCGAGGAGGTAGTTGGTGGCTCCCAGTGGGGCCTGAGAAAGAGCGGTTATTGTTTCTTCTACCTAAAAAGCAGCCTGGAAATGCTTACATTCTGTGTGCTCAGGTTGGGACGCGGGGCCTGGGTCTCGTACAGAGCCTTGTAGATGGCCTCGGCGTCGAGTGTGTCTTCAGGCAGCGCCACCACCAGCGGGCTATCCCAGCGATTGTTGCTTTGTGGCTCCTCGTAGCGCATACACAGGGCATCGAAGATCTCGCGGGTGTACGGCACATTGGAATTGTCCAGCGGCGGCTGCCCGGTTTCCGTTTCCTGCGGCACCTCGTCCGCCGCTGTTCTCAGGCAGTTGAAGGTCCAGGCCTGCTCCTGGGGTATGCAGCAGAACAGCGTGCATTGTGTGGTCCTGGCTGCCTTGGTGGAGCAAAAGAGCTCGTAGCGATAGCCTTTGGTTGGGGATTTCCATTGGTTTATAGAGTTTCCTCACGGTCAAGACTCCCAGGTGACTCACCCTTGATGTAGTTGCCGGCGTCCAGGATGACCAGATCCTCTTTGGTGACATGACGCAAAGCATCCGACTTGAGATCGCTGCGCACGACCTTCTCCTTTTGCGAATCGCCGGCATGCTGATTCTTGCCAAAGAGCGCCTTCGGCACAGCCTCGTTTTCGCTGATCAGGTGAACCTTCTTGCCCCTCTGGACGAAGTAATCTCGCAGCTGGCGGCTTCGTGTGGACTTGCCACTGGCCGGCAATCCTGTAACCACCACGATCGGCATGGCAAATAAAATAAATTAATATAAATAAACAAGGGCAGTGTAGGTAAATTTTCGATGCTGACAGTACAGCCAACTTTGTTTATTTCAAGCTAGTTGTTTAGCTATTTATAGCTAGTTGTATTTCCGATATAAATGTGTGAGTGTTCTTTAGATTTAGATTTATTTTAGATATATTTTATTTAATATCCTTGCGTCAGTCACAAAAATATTTCATAACTTATTAAAGATATCTTAATATTAACAAGATTTATTTGACTTATTGAACTAATGATTTAGAAGTTATATGATTTATAATTATAAGAAAGTGTATTTAAATTGTTTTACATATTTGAAGTGTTTTAAGTTTTATTATTTATGTGTGTGTGTTAAGATAGGTTTTTAGTTGTTTTTCGAAGTTGGTTGGGGAGATGGTTCCATAATTGAATAGCGTGCCTGTCAGAGCTTGCAAGTCTTGTGCGTATACTAATAATATTATTCGTCCGAGGAAGAAAATCTGATTAGGTCAAACAAATACTCAGGTTGCTTCGATATTATAATTTTTTGGAAGAATATTAAAATCCTGAAATCGATCCAGGTACGAACATTTAGGTTAAAGATGTTGTTATCTATTAAACTCATCTGGCAATAATTTTAACAAGTAGCTTTTAATAACACTAAATGTCTATTAATTAATTTAATTTTTCGATATTGAGTACATGTTCAGCTAATTTGTTCGTTTTAAAAATTGTCAAGCTAGTTGTTTAGCTATTTATAGCTAGTTTTATTTACGATTTGAATATGTTAGTTTTCTTTGTTATCTATTTAACTCATCTGGCAATAATTTTAACAAGTAGCTTGTTTTAACACTAAATGTTAATTAATTAATTTAATTTGCCATATATGAGTACATTTCTAGCTTATTTCTTCGCCTTATAATTTGACAGCACCGTTGACAGCTGTTTGCGTGGCGAGCAGTGTTGTAAAATGCACCGAAGCCAAACGTGCCGAAACATAAACTAAATAAATTGTTATAAAAGCCGCGAATAATCGGCGCCCCAATGTCCGAATTTCGCCGCCGTTACCGAAAACAAAAGCGAGATGACCCGCCCTCCGCCGTTGTGACACCCGTCATCATAGCCCGTCGCGACGATCCCAGGCTTGTGCAGCCCAAGATTCTCCTCAAGAAAGATCGGGACAGGGACAGGGAACGGGAGTGCGAGCGGACTACGGAGCGGGACAGAGACAGCGAGAAGAAGGACAAGGAGGCGGAGCCGAGTCCCACTAGCACCCAGGATACCATCAAGACGATCTACATCAATCGCACGTGCGATGCCGCGCAAGCAGACAGATGTAACCTGGCCTTGGGTGGCCCCGGAGCGGGCGGATCACCTGCCAAGGGTGGCCAGCTAGCCCCCTCAGTTCCGTCGTCCGCCTCCGTTTGTGCGGCTCTCGTGAGCTCGACCCCAAATGGTCGCGACAAGAACAACGGCAGTGCGGCGGCAGGAGCTGGTGCTGCCGCGGCTGGAACATCGCCTGCTCTCCAGGAGCCACCGCGCATGAACCGTCCCACATCCCTCGTCCTGACCAACGGTGTCTTCAATGTCAATTCACGTCGGCTGTTCCACAAGACCAACACGGACTTCACCGTCATCGGTGTGCTGGGCGGCCAGTGTTCGGGCAAGAGCACGCTGCTCAATCTGCTGGCCGCCGAGCGTCCGCTGGACTACGACTACTACCAGCACCTGCTCTCCCCGGAGGCAGATGGCTGCATCTTTGCCACTCGCCACAAGAGCAAGCCAAAGGATGGTCCGAAGAGTGTCTTGCGTCCGCGCACCGAATCGCTGCAGTTCTTTATCACCCGGGAACGTCACATACTGCTGGACACGCCGCCGCTGCTGGCCGTCGCCAAGGAACCGGATCTCCTGGATCTGCATTCCGTGGCGGTAATGGCGCAGCTCCTGAGCGTGTGCCACATCCTCATCCTGGCCATTGATGGCCCGGCCGTCGAGCAGTTGCGCCTCATAAACGCTGCCTTGAGACTGCGACCGAAGTTCCCGTGCAAGGGCTACGTGCAGGATCACCTGCCGCAGGTGCTGTTCGTGCGCACCCGTGCCCAGCGGCTGGACTTTGAGCCGCTGCAGCGCGAACGCTTGGATGGGAAGTTGTCGCACCTGTATGGAGCCACGGGACTGCCCATTTATCGCGGCCGCGGCGAAGCCCGCAGCCTGAACACCTTCCTGTTGCCGGAGGTGAGGGGTAATGGAGCCACCGCTTACCATGCTCCCTTCGGGGAGCTGGTACGTCAGTTTAGGGAGCGCGTGCTTGGCTCCACACGTGTCTCCATGTGCCACAGCAGCACGGATCTGAGCGAGGCCATCTGGTTTGAGATACTGGCGGAAAGTACCCGCAAGGCAGCGCCGAATTTCGAAAAGATCTATGCGGACATCAAGCTGCGCCACCTGGAGGCGCGTCAGTGGCGTCCGGACAACTGGCGGGCCACGGAGAGCTGAGTCTGGGAGGATTGCCGTAGAACTAAGCATGTCTATGTGATGGGGATGGGTTTTGTATTCGCCGCAGGGGGCGTGGACCGTTGGAGACGGAGAAATTACATTTCTAACATCAATGACTGGCTTCCTGTTTTTGTTTTTCTTTGTTTTTTTCATAAAGTAAAGACTGCCACTACATTTTAGGGAATAAGTTCTCAATTTTTCTGTACAAAATTCTCTGTAAAATCGTCAAACGAACGAGTTGAACAAATAAAAAGTATTTATTTAAAGTTGAAATCTTTTTGTTTGGTACATATTTCTCTGCATTCGTAACTGCAACGGTCTACAAAGATCTATATAAATATATAGAATAGATACCTAATGTTTTTCTTTATTTTACAATGGCGAGTCCTTGTTCTGTGATGGCATCTGTGGGTTTGGTGGGTTTGGGTTTGGATGTGAGTGGGTTTAATGGCTATCACGTTGGCTGGGGGGCCAGCAGCTCCATTTCAGTCTCATCGTCGGCCTTGACCTGCTGCTCCTCCTTCTCCTCTTCCTCCTCGCTATCCTCGCGCACAATGAGATCGTGTGGCTCCCGGGAGGCCTTGCGCTTGCCCCGTTGCTCCTCAAACGGATCTGGCTTGCGGCAGACCCAGAACAGGCTCTGGTACTCGCTCTGCTTCATCGAGGACGGATTCTGGGCGTACTTGGTGTGGATGCCCGTGCGCGACTTCTCGATCACAAAGCCCACGCTCTCCATGATAATGCACAGGTCCTCGAACGTGGGCTCGATGCTGTTCTGCCCCGTGACGTCGCTGTAGTGGTACAGCAGGGGTCCGAGATTCACCCAAATGCCGCCAGGCACTAGGATTCTGCAAGGTGAAGCATATTAAATAGGGGATTACATCTCCTTCCTTCGTTAGCTCACTTGTAAATGGTGCGTATAAAGTCAATGACATTGTTGGCACAGTCGATGAAGAAGCACGTGGCCACGCAGTTGTAGGTGTGCGCCGTCTTGTAGATCTCCAGAAAATCGCCAGCTGCTATCTCAAAGTGACCCTTGGGCGGGTTCTTGCGCGGACAGACGTCGGGAAAGCGAACGGCGGCCACCTGGTCCTCGCGCCGCAGATTGTTCACATACTGGTGCACCCAGGGATACAGGGCGTACTTGTTTTCGTAATCGCAACTGCCGGAAAAAGAGAGAGATCGGGGTGAATAATAACCTAATTCAAAGGGGTATCCTTTTGTTTACTTACAGATTCAGGACAAAATTGGAGGCAATAAGCATAAAGTATGAGAACTCATTGCCCTCGCACGAGTAGCCCAAACAGGCCAGCTCGTAGGTGAGGCGACCCAATCCCGCTCCCGGCACCAGAATCTTGATTTCCTTCAGCTCGCTGTGCGGTATTAGGTATTAATTAATTAAATCAAAAGGAATACAGGTCGCTACGCACTAATCACTGGGCTTGTAGTACTCCACGATGCTGTCGATGATCGGCTTGTAGGACTGCTCCCGCTCCAGGGCGCCATCGGTGCTCCAATCGCGCGCAATCAGCTTCAGCGTCGACTGAGCCTTTAAAATTTTCAGAGGTTCAACGTCAGCATCCTCGAGACGAGTATCAATCTACGGGTGTTGGGTTAAAGCGGGGTGTGCGAGGTACGAGATACGGGGTGCGGGTGCGGGTACAGGTGTGGTGTACAGATTTGGAAAAAAGATTTAGATACAGAAAAAGATGAAGGTTGCGCCAATTGATAGTAAAAGAAGAACTAAAGAAAAATTTTGGGGGTATGAATGGAATAATGTCAAGGAAATTATTATCTAAGTTAAGATTTGTGAAAATTTATAAATTATTAATGAATTTACAAGGAAATTAGTTACTTTAGTTGTGTAATAATGAAATAATAATAATAAAATACTAGACAACGATATAAAAAAGTCATAAGACCCAACAATACATGAAAAAGTCATTACAAAGTCATGAGACCTGAAAAATACATGAAATGGCATGACCAAAATCGCTTTCTTAATCCCAAGAAATAGGTTTTTAAGACAATTTTCAAAATTAACCTTCGAGTCAACAAAAGGATTAAATATTTTTGATAAAAAGTAAATAAAAAGTAAAAGTTAAGAAATAAAATCCGAAATAGTGTAATTATGGTGGAACTCCAGGGGAAATACATAGAATAAGTGCCTTCTAAGAGGACTTTTTCGCTCACCTGATCCATATCGCCATGCCTCACATTCGGCGGCGGCTCGTCGAACTCCCACCTGTCCGACGACGGACTGACAGCGGACGCCGACGATTCCTCCGGTGGATAGAGAACTCGCTCGCGCAAAATCTCTCGGATGACGGCCTGGTTGCGATCGATGCACGTGCGGACGCACTCCAAGTGCGCCCGGTACTTGGACAGCATGTGTTGGTCCTCGCTGGACAGGCTGTTCAGGTAATCCATGGAGCGCTTTAGCCGCTGGCAGGCATATGGCCTGCATGGGGGATAAGTAAGTTAATTGATTTCCATTATCAGTCAATGCCACTTAGGGCCAACAACAAAGCAAGCAAGCGCAAGCAGGCTTATCACCAGCGATGACAAGCCATTTAAATAGCGGCAAGCTTATCGGAAAAACGCTGTGAGTTGTGAAATCAATTAAAATTGTGGCCAAAAGCATGCTACAAATCAAGGAAATATTAAAAAAACTATTAAACATTAAATTTTTGAACTTTTAAATTGACTTTTAACCTCTTGCTGTCTGTGGACGCCTTTTTTTAAGAATCTTTCTTGGAACTTGAAAGATTTTCATGTTATATTGCAACTTTTTCAAGATTTCACCACTTTGACTAATTTTTGTTTAAGCTTAATATTAAAAAGAGATCTGCAGACGTTTATTTATTAATTTACGCTTTCAAAATTGTAATAAAAAAAGCTAAATTCGATCGAACTTTGCATCACTGACATGCACGCACAGGCAGCGCCGAAACGGGAGTTTGTTGACAGCTTGTCTGCACATGTCGCTACCCCTTCCCCCATATTTGGCTCCATCACCAATCCAACGCCATTCACCGTTAGCCGGTAGGCAATTCATTCAGCATGTGCGTAGCAACAACAACAACAACAACAACAACACTCCAGTAGCACTCACCCATAGTAGAGGAAGGCGTTCTGCACCTTCTGGATGTGCTTCTCCTCCTCGTCCTCGTTGGCGGCGAAGGCCTGGGCCAGCTGCTCGTCCATTTTGGGGTGCATGGGGAACATGGAGTCCACGATCTTATCCTGCTCGGCGCGTCACTGGCGGAATCTGAGGTAAATTCAGTGTTGCCAGATGAACAATTTGCTTTCCCTCTAAAAAATCTCAAATGATCGATATTTCCCCCTAAAAAATCCTGTCTTCCCGCCAAATTCAAAAACAAATCTGATAAATTCAAATAATTAAAAGAAGAAATATCTAATTATGACGTAAAACGTTGCAAAAAAATCGTGTGCAGTATTTATTTTGATATTTTCGCCAATTTAGGCGAATAATAAAAAAAGACATTTTATGGACATTTTCTTAAAAAATTTAAATCAATTAGTTCCGAAAAAAATCCCTAAACTTTCCCCCTAAAAATTCTTCCCCCCTAGGACATCGAAAAACCCCTAAATCTAGGGGAAAAACCCTACGGTCACCGCAATTTTTGACGAAAGTGAAAAAAACACGACTTTTAACGCCAAGATAATAAAAAAAATCAAACACAAAAACAAATAATAATAATAATTTGCTTATTTTTAACTATTTTACATACTTTAATGATTATTACGAAATTAACGGTGCGTATACGTGATATATAGCACCACTTGCCACTAAAATAACAGCTGTTTTGTTTTGAATTTGAATTGTTAAAGGAGGAATATTTAATCCCGTAAATATAACTATTTAAAGTAGGTGAAGTGTAAATAATTAGTAGTAAAGTCTAAATAAGTAGTAAAGTACAAACGCATTTGAGTTGAAGAAAAATGGTAATCAATTTATTGTTCAACGAAGAAGCACATATAGATTTGATATCCTATAATGGCCTTTTAACAACCCCATCTGGGGTTGCTTTACCCCCCATCACTTTGCTCTGCCGCAGCATTAACAATATTTGGTTTTTATTTTCACAATTCTTGCTTGCAGTCGGCAAATGATTTAGATTTAATAAGTAAATTTATTCATCACTGAGATGATCTCCTACCCTAGCTTCTTTTCAAGTCTTTTTAACCGGAAATACAGCTCGGATCGGGGGGGCTGAGAGCACCCTATCCGCACGATTCCCATTTGTATCAGGAGTAACAGCTAGGAACTAACACGAATCCATGAAATCCAACATTACATTCCACTGGAACCGGTGAGAGGTGGTTGTGATTACGATATGTCATCCTCATCGTCTGCGCTATCGAATTCGTCACTGCTCTCAGGTGTCCCGGGTGACTTGAGGGCCATGTCGTCGCCAAGGTCCAGTAGTGGCTGAACGTCCAAGTTGGGCGCAAACTGTTGCAGTAGACGACCCACCACGGTGCACAGACCCATGAGGCGCTTCTCCATGCGCTCCGCATAGCGGAGACGGTGTCTGCAAAGGGGAATTACTATTACTTTTTGTATACGAAGCGCAAAGTACTCAAACTGGTTGAATTTCTAGAGGTATCCTGGCGGAACCTATGAACTGCGATTGGTTATCTAACCTGTAATACTTTTGCTTCTCGCTGAGCTCCTTGCGCTTGGCCTTCTTTCCAGCTTTGGCCACCGGCGCGTTCTGCTTCGGCTTCAGCTCCACCTCCAATTCCTCGGTTTTCAACGCCATCGCCTCCGATGGCGGTGTCGCTGGCGATGCCAATGACGATTCGTCAATGTCATTATAGCGACTGTTGGAGAGCGACACCTCGCCGCCGATCATCACCGGGCCGCACTCCATCTCGTGGTAAGCGTTGTTCAGCTGCAGCATGCACACATCCTCGCCACAGCTGTCCACCTCGCGCCGCGCGGTGGCCTCGGCCAGCAGTCTGTCCAGCTCATCGTTGTTGTTGGAGCTGGTGCCGTGGCTAGTAGGCGGCGGCGTGTCCACGTCAACGTCGTCGGTGGTGTCGCCATCATTTGGCGGCGAGCGCTCACAAAAATTGTGGTCGTTGAGCACGCCCAGCATCAGCGGTGAGAGCTGGCCCCCTTCGCAGGAGTAGACATTGGCGATGGCCAGATTTTGGCTGGGCGGCTCCACATTCGGTTCCTTGAGCGCGTACGAGTGTAGGTCAGCCGTCTTCTGGTTCATATAGGCGTGAATGAGGCCGAAAAATTCCCACTCCTTGTTCAGCTCGTCGATCCGCTGTTTGGTAAGCGCACCGGCCGCCGTGTTGGCCTTGTGGACGCGGTAGCGCTGCACCATGGAGAACCACTGCTTGCGGAGGGCAATCTCGCTGAAGTCGCCAATCTTGGCAATGTCCTTGAACTTTCTGGGTGTTACAAGGTTTAAATTAAAGTGTGAAGCCACACACTTGACCAAGAAACTTACTTCCAGGGCTCAGCCTGCTTTGACGAAAACTTGGAGAACAGCTCGTCCGCCGCTATACGCTGCACCACCAGCTCGCGCTTCTCCTCTGCGGACCCTGGAATGACCCAAGATAACCAAAACCAAACAAACCAAGTCAAGAATCAGAATGAGAATCGGTGTCGGAGTCAGGGGGCCAAGCACGTGTTGTTCCGCTACTTACATTTTTTGGAGCCGCTCTTGGCGTAAGTGTGATGGTCCATGTTCCCTTCCCTTCCGTTTCCTTGCCTGGATGTTCAACTGGTCACCACCACGCCAACCAAGATTTGGATTTAACCTTGCAATAGTTAAGTCGTTTTTTGTTGCAGGTGCGCTGTTGTCCTCCAGATCAGTGTTGCCAGATGAAAATTTTGCTTTCCCCCTAAAAAATCTCAAATAGTCGATATTTCACCCTAAAAAATCCAAAACAAAAACGAAACGTTCTACAACGTAAAGCCTAGTACTCAGACAGAAAAACTGTTCGCAACCCGAAAAAGATTTAATATTTTTCAAGTGTGACCGCTTCTAAAAACGCACTTTGGCATTTTTGGGAGGTAAATGGTGCGGTCATACCAATCTTAAATCAGCTGTTTTATATTTACAATTATTTATTTTATATTTGAAAGACAATTCGCATAGACTTGTAGTTTCGTTTTGGAATAGCTTATTTGCGCACAATGACCACCAACGCCGTCGCCCAGATTCTCTCGACCATGCACAACCGCCTCTTTTTCTCCCTATTACTTGTCCAACATTCTTTCCTGGATCGACGA
>VNJZ01006831.1:0-67013 GCA_008042795.1 Drosophila asahinai | reverse complement strand
TGCTTGTCGAACAGAAAGGTTGTCTGCGGACGAATTTTTTTCAAATCGTTAACCCTTGTCCACAAAGAAAAAAATGCCGTACTGCAGTTTCTGTCGCAAGCACGTGCTAGGAGTGCGGTTTAGAATTGTCCCAATTCAATTACATCAATCAATTACAAATAATTTAAAACATGTATTGTTAAAAGCCGCTGAGCAGGTCAATGTTAAATTACATATAAAAAAATTTTACTTTAAAATTAGAATTTACTTTAGAATTAAACATTTAAACAAAAGAATATTCCTTCAAAAACAAAAGCAAAAAATTATGTCCAATTCAAAATTAATAAAAATTAAATTGTAAACTTTACAGCTCTTGTCATTACTAGGGCTTCTTTTAACCCCATGCACCGTGTAGGGTTAATCGACACACTGTATAGCCGTTTCACTCACACTCATTATTCAACACTCTCTCACTCGCACTTATATCTTGCGACTACAGTTTTGCCGACTGGACTACCTTCGGTAGTTGTATCATGGTTCGAATGAAGCCATTTCTTTGTTCTGAGTGCTGCTTCGAACAACTATAGGAGCGCATTCCAGCTTTTGAGAAAGCAGTGCAAAACTCTGCCAACTTTAAATAAGCAGTTCAATTGCTAAACTTCTCGAAAAGCAGTGGAAAGCTTTTTGTGAAATAGGCTTATCCATGTTTTCGACATTTTTATAACAGTGAAAATGTCTGCGAACAGTCTGGTAACGCCAAATGTCTAGAGGTTTTTTTTGAGACTTCTTAAGGGGAGACATATGTACATGTAGACCGAAATTTTGTGACCTAACAATTATTTTTGCTTAAAAAAATGGTTTATAATTTATAGAATTTGCTGTACAAATTTCGAGTTCAAATTCAAATAAAAAAATAAAAATTTATAAACAAATTTATGAAACATCTTCAGTACCACCTTTAAATATATCCCCAGTTCCAAGATGATAGCTTTCTTTTTTCTATTTAAAACAAAATCACGAAAAATTTGTAAATTTTGACCGTTTACATGAACATATGTCCCCCATTAAGCCCTTTACGAGTCTTTTTTTTTAGGGATTTTCCGGCCTCTTTAAGAAACTTGTATTAAATGTTAATTGGTCACACGAATTAATTAAATAAAAAGTACAAACAAAATTAGAGATTATAAAAAAGAAATTAATCAATATTTCAATTAGTTAATAAAGCGTGACAGTAATAGTTAGCGATAGAGATATTTGGCACTGCGGTGGTGGTATATGTTCAATTTGAGTAACATGCAGGTCGGAGGACGCGGCCTCCTCTATATCCATTGGCTCGGATTGATCGAACTGCGAACCAATTGAAGGGTCATTAATCGGTATAACCACAACCTCCTCCTCATCCACATCCATGGATTCACACCGATTCTCGAGCTTTGGCGATCGCTTGAGACGTTTATATATCTTATGAACTTTACACTTATTGCGCTTTGAAATGACCTTCATGGTGGAAGGGTAAAGAATTAGGAACTTTAATATGGGTTAATTAATAGCTTTTTGTTCTTATATGTGCAACAATTAATATCACTTAGTCGTTTTTGCAACAACAAATAACTTGTAATGCGTTTAGTGGTTTTGAAATTGGCTTGGGGCTTACTATCACTTGATGACGTATGCAAATCTTTGGGGGGGACTGAAAAAGATCAAGAGGTTGTATTTAAGCTACCAGTTGCGGAATAACGACTTGGGAATTATAGCTTTTCCTTGCGAAATTAAAACGGTTCTTGCTAGAACTGGTTTTGTAAGTCGCCATTTAACTAAGCTGCTCGACACCGGGCGAGGTTTGCCCTCGTTGGCCTAAGTGTCTGAAGCGTAGCTTAAGTGCTGAAAGTTATAAGCGAAGGGTTTGCGGGTTCGATCCCCGGATATATCTTTTTTTAAACTTATTTTCCCTTAAACCCACCGATATTAAAGACAACTTGTTGGCGTTGTTTCTTATATTGAATCATCAGTTTATTCATCTTCACTCCGTTTTTGCATTTTAAATAGTATGAACTACATTTGAATTGTACAATCTAGTTAATAATTAACATTTAGCCCATAATAGTACACAATGATGCGCCTGTTGTATTTGCTTATTATTTCTGGTTTTGGGTTCTCTGGGTTCTGCGGTTTTGAGTTTTGCGGATATTCTGTGATTTTCTCCATATCGTATTCCTAATTTTTGCCTAGCAACATTTACATTTACTAATATTTGAAATTTCAATGAATTACATTCAATTGGTTTAATGTTTTAAGCTTTTTTTTAATGCATATTATTTTTGGGTAACAAAGGGTGTATCTGATGCTAACTAACCGGAGAATTTATTACGTATTCCATTGCGAATCTTAAGCATAATTTTTACACAAGTTTCTTCTTTAAGGGTTTCGTTTGCTCTTCTTTTTATAGAAAAAATATACAGTTACAATTAGAGTTTTTTTCAATTAAATACATTAATTAAGCATAAATTATTACATAATTGTGCTAATTTCTTGTTTGTTGTTGTTTTATGCCTTTGTTTTCTTCTTATTTTCCTTCCTTGATAGCTTGACGAATGAATATATATTTTCCATTTAGTTGTCCGAACATTTAGTTTACGTTTCACGCTTGTTTTTGTGGTTTTTTATTATCATTATCAGTAGTAGTGGTAGTTTTATTATTATTTGTTGGTTGGTTGTTGCATTACGTCAAGGTTATTAAAATTAATATGTACAAAGTTGAACTTAGTGACTAAACCGTGTTTTGTTTTCTTTTCAATTCAAATTTCTCCCTCACTAGTTGTTTGCTTTTATTTTGTTTTATTTTTTGCATTGCCACAACAGAGAATTTCACTAATGATGGTAGCATCTAATTATTGGTGATTAATTGGTATTATTTGTGTGCTTCGTTTTCTATTTGTAATGCATATTATGTATATATATTTGTAGTTATATATCTATGTATATGTATTGTATGTATGTTAGATTAGAAGCGACCAGATTTATCCTGAAACGGAGAGAGAAAAACGAGATTAGTGGAATTTGTAATATAAAATGCTATTTAAAGTAGAGTTAGGTTTCTTTGGAACAATCATCCCCACATCAACACTTCATAAAAGGACCATCAGCATGTCCTACAATGACCAGGACAAGGAGCTAATTTATTCAGATTTTTTCGGGGGGGCTGTAATGGCACTTGACACTTGGCAGGCTCCGAAATATTCATAAGCAGATAGAGGAGGACACTTTCCCTTTCTCTAGATCTGGACAATTTTTATGCAAATATTTCCCCCCCCCCCAAAGAACAGAAACTACAAACGGCCCAAAATTATGCCATAAAAACGACGACGCCGCTGCTAAACATTTAAAATAAGATTTTCTTCCCCTTGGCTCAATAAATTCCCTCGAAGAAAAGCATAAAAATCAAAGCTTATCGCTGACACAATTTTATTAGTTACAGCTTTAAATTATATTGGGTATGTAGATCACGCGCAGTCTTTATGGCCAGCAATTGAATTTTATGCGGCACTTGGAAGGAGCTGTCAGCCCAGAATCAGAGATGAAAGCTGCTGCCAAGTGCGAAGGGTATTGCCTACTTATGAGCGCTTTATGGCCGACACCCGCGGGGGCATTAAATTTCTTGTATGTAACTATATGTCACCACCCTGCTGATTAGATGCCCCCGGCCCTAAGAATATATATATTTGCAGTGGTTTTCACGCAGGGATTGGCAGGACAGGAAGCCACCAGGTGTCTTTGCCAGCCTTTGCCCCTTTCTGGGGTTTCTAACAGGTCCTTGCTGCCTTTCTGCTTGCCACCTCGCCAGTTTATTACAAAAGCGAGCCTTCTGTTTGCTTTATTACTTACACTGAGAGGAAGCATTGTGTATTTTAAATTTTAAAAAAGGTTTAGGGGTTTGAGAGGAAAGAAATGTATTTATTTATTATTTCCTTAAAGGCATTCCTGCATTTCTTATGAAACATTGTATATATTATATAAAAAAAAAAGGTTTAGAGGTTTAAAGGAAAGAAATGTATTTATTTTTTAATTTTTAAAGCTGTTCTTGCATGATAAAGCCTCTATGATTTACCTTTAACTCCTAAAAATGTACCTAAGATTTTCTGTAAGAAATTTCCCTTAAAAATATGTACAAAATAATTTTCTGTGCAAAGGCAACGTGTGTGCTTTGTGTATATTTATGGGCGACGCTGTATGAGTGCCACATAGCTCCTGCCTGTCACGTCATTATTATCCTTTGTCCATGCAACAAGTGTTTAAACCGCTCGCAGAGCTTTATTTGTTTGAACGTGCGTTCGAGAGAGAGAGAGTGGATGAGGTCCTTAAGGACCTTAAGCAGCTTGTACGTACACAAGCCGTTTTTCCCTCCCCGCCTTTCCTGCTCGACAATTGTTTTCCCTGCTCAGGAAAAGGGAAAAGCCATCCATGGAGGCTACGACCTCCGCATCGTGTCGAGTTAAGTGAGTGTAAATGCGGTTTGTTGCCACAAGGACCTCCGAACAGGTCCTTGTTGGATCAGGATTCCGGTTCTGTGTGTGTCCTCGCTTATCATTGCTACCCGCCGTTGGCAGCTTAAATGTTATTAAATTGCTGACAATTTGTACGATGAAAAAGCGCTGACAAATTGATTTCCCGCCTCCGCGCAGGATAATGAAATTTTCATTTGAATGCCGATGCCGATGCAGGGTCTGGGTTTTCCTACACTTTCTCGCACTTTTTCCCAACCACTTTGCTGGACAATTAGTTCTGACACTTTTCGGGGGGGACGACCGACCAAACCTGTCCAAAGTTTGTCAAACAATCTGCGGGGATTAGGCTCCCGCAGGACAAAAATCCTGTCGCTAATTCAATTTATTCAAACTTCCCCCCGCCGGGAATTTATTAATGATGTGCGCTGGCATTAAAATTTAATCAAATGTGAGCCGGGGAAGCAAAGTTTTGGCCGGCCCTCTGAATTATTCAGCGAGTTGCGGACAAGTTTCAACACCTAAGCGAAACTTGCGGCCACCAGATTCCCTCGAATCCGCCGCCGAATCTCCGGTTGCCAGGACACAAAAAAAAGTAGAGGCCGCGGCAACGAAGCCGCACATTTTTTTTCCACCATTTTCCTGGGCCCCTTGCACGTTTTCTTTTTTTTTTGTTTCCTTCTTTTTGTCAACTAATAAATTGCCTGAAAATGCCTTTGTGTTTCACGCGCGGTTTCACCAGGGCAACCGACCTGCACCCCCTCATGTTAAAGATGCACTGGGGAAAATTGGGGGAAATTTTAATTTGAAATTTAAGTAACGAAAATATTTAAAGAAGATGCTAAGACAATCACAAAATGTATTATGCCTTAAATATATTTGAATTATTCAAAGAATAAATCCCTCTTTTTATAAAATTAATCAACATTTTCTTAAGACGGAACTCGTTGGGAATTATAAAACAATTTTGAGGATAAGTGAATACAGCATTGGTGTAACTAGAGAAAAAAGGAATTAGAATCTGGTCAAATATATGTTTGAATAATTCAAACACTTTCCTTATCCTTGTAAATAAAAACAATCCAATAAGCTACGGAACCAGTTGGGAATTATAAAATAATTTTGAGGATATATGCGTGTAGCATTACAAAAAAAAACCTTCACAGCACGGAATCCAAATTAAACAATGTTTATTTATTTTTAAGGACATGTAGTTATACATTTCTTAAAATTTAAGATTTTTTAAAAGTTATCTTTAAATTTTTCCGTGTATTTAAAGGCCAGAGAATGGGGAGCTCATGCCCCTTGGTGGCACAGCATCTGCAGCCATAATTTGAGTGTGACTTTATTATGTGTCAAGTCAGTCAATCTGCGGACGATGATGTGATTTCCACACCTCCTGATCTCCGATCCCCGACCGACCTCCTTATTTTTACAGCATTTCAGCGCTTTATAGGACCCTCTGCCTCTCTGCCTCCTGGGCAGATGTTGCGCTGCGGCAACTTATTGAGTGGCATGTGTCGCTCCTGGCTAATAAGCCCACCCAGCCAGGACACCCTTGCTCTAGCTTAAAGTTACACCAATTTTTATGAAATTCTTTATTAAATATGCAAAGCGAGAGAGGCCTACACCCACCTTTAAGGCATTAGCATAATAAGAAAGGAATTCCTCTGGCCGCTGTCAGTCGGTTGAATTATGAAAAAAGTGAAAGAAATGGAAATGGAAATCCACTGCTGATGCAATTCAAATTATTCACTCAAATGAAGCGGAGAGACAGAGAAATATCCCGGCAAACACAAAAGTTTGCACTTGGCATAAATTTCGAAATCATTTTGGATTCTCCGCTGGCAAATTTTATTTTATTAGCACGTCAGGCGATTGGCGCCAAACTTGAC
Organism: Drosophila asahinai; assembly: GCA_008042795.1. NCBI lineage: Eukaryota > Metazoa > Arthropoda > Insecta > Diptera > Drosophilidae > Drosophila > Drosophila asahinai. Next base: position 60,640 of record VNJZ01006831.1, on the reverse strand, counting down.
AAAGTTACAACTTTGTCCTTCTGCTTCTTGGGGTAACTTGGTCCTTTTTCTTTCTTTCTGAGGTTTTTTTTTGCTGTTTTCTAATTGTTGGCTTACAGCAGCAACTTAGTGAGGAATTCAATTTGTGTGGACAAAGGTTTTCCCTCTTCCCCGAGGACCTTTTTCCCGCTCAACTTTGCACAAAGCAAAAATGCGCGGTGACAGTCGCCAGTCGTGACATTGAAATAGAAAAAAAATAAAATAAAAAGAGAACAGTTAAGTCGCAGGAATGTTAAGTGGAACCACAAATTTCTGGATCAGAGTCCGGGTGTAATTGAGAGGCTAGGAAAATTTAGAATCAAAGTAGTCGGGTATTTCAGAGTTTATTCATTTAAGTGTAAGAAGAGTTGTCTTTGGAAAAGTGTAAAAATAAATAAATTCAACCTATTTTATAAGGAAAATATATATTTTAGGGAATTTAACTAAAAAAAAAAAAAAAAAATAAAAAAAAAAAAAAACAATATCTTAAATAAATCTTATATGAAGCAATGATTTATCTCTCATTTATTAATAATAACTTTAAAGTAATAGTAGATTAATTCCCATTTTTAAACCTTCCTAATTGCTTTTTATATTTAAGATATACTAATGTAAAATGGTTAATCTAATAAAATATCCATTTATCAGTAAAATGCCAGAAAATAAGTCCAACATTTTAATAAATAAAGTTACAAACTCGCCAAAATAAATCAACATTTGCTTCTTGGGTTATTAATTTCAAGCTGTACTGTCCTTAAATAATTTATTTCTTGTAAAAGAAGCTCATTCCCCAAAAAACACCGTCAAACACTGGCTAAAGCAAGTATATCAATCTTAAATCTCTGTCATTAAACAATCTCACCCATCAGCAGTGTAATTTTTCAATATTAGCAGCGTTTAACGCGCTTGATTTGAGCCGAGGGCACCTGACGAGGTTGGGTCAGATATCAGTGGCATGCATAAGTCACCCTAAGGACGTAATTAATTTTTCAGCATTTGCTTTCCATGGACATAGAGTCCTGACAAATCACAGGGGAGGGTTGTTGCCTTGACGAATTTGCGCCGCGGTTTGCTGGAGCCGAGGAGTTGGCCTTCGGGCTGTTTCCCTTGGCTTCGCTCCGCTTGGCCAGTCAAATTAGCGCTGGCCCCGGAAAGGACACTCGACCAGGAGGTATTCCAAAGGTAGCAAAGTGGCCTCTTGCATATTTTATGGCTTAGGTAAATTGACTTAATTTGCCATAATTTGAGTGAGCGCCAAGCGCGCGAGGCAAGCTCTCACTTTAAAAGCGCTTAAATTGAAAAGGAACAAGGACTCTTCTTGACAATGTATTATGATAATTGAACGCGTGTAATTGCCCTCAAGTAGCGGCAGACAAAAACGAGAAGCACATAATAAGTACAAATTCGGCGGCCAAGAAATGGAAAATGTCCATAAAAGATTCATGGGTGAAATGAAGTCAAGTGAAGACGGTTTGTATAAAAACAGGACTCGGAACTTGGGGGAAAACGGAAAGAAAATCCCTTAAAGAATACGCGGGGGTCGGTCTGTGCCACTTTTTCACATTTTACATATTCATAAAATGCGCGCCGTGAAATGACGTTTATTAACATAATTTATGCTGTCACATTGAATGGCTTTTAGAGCTTGTGATGTAAATTGAAACCGACCGAAAAGGGGGTGGGCTGAAACGAGGATAATGCTGATATTTCTTAAGATTCAATGGTTTCGATATTTAATAATGTTTAAGAACTATCCGTATTCAAGATGCCCATTTTATTCCTACCTTTGTAAACTCCCAGGCTTTTATTTTCAAATAATAACGTCGGATTGATTTTATTTCTAATAATTTCGGTTTTTCTCGATTTTTCACGAGCTGATCGTTCTTATTCGCCAAACCAAAGTGACCGTATATTCTTTTCTTAAAAATCTAGCTTAATTCTATGCTAATGTGACCGTGTAATACAAAATGAGGTGTTTACACCTTATTTTATATTTTCCAAGATATTTTCTACTCACTTTGTAAACTTTTTAGTGGCTCTCCAGCTGCGGCTCCTGCCTCTTCTCCTGCTCACTGATCCCGCAGCAGCAGCTGCTGCGAAGGCTTCCCTTGCTTCCACTTTACACTATTGTCCTTAGAATTAGCGTTTTAAAGCGTTCCATTGGCGACACAAACAACACACACGCACACACACACGATACCTATCGACTATGGATCAACCTGGACTGGACCCCAGAGCGGATCTAGTGCACCCAGGAGGGCGGCGAGGTGACCACGCTGGGCTGGGAGTACTGCACTCGTGCGTTCAGGTTTGTGCTGGCCGCTTGTGTCACCAATTCCAGGCTGCTGCTGCTGCTGCTGCTGTTGTTATTATTGTTGTTTAGCAGCAATTGCTGCTGCTGCTGCTGGTGTTGCTGCTGCTGCTGCTGCTGTTGCATTTGTTGCTGCTGCTGCTGCTGTTGCTGTTGGAGCAGCTGATTCAGGCTGGGATTGCTGCCGGCATTGCTAAGATTGCAGAGGCCGCTGAGGTTGTTGGTGTTCACGGTCGCCAGGGGTATATTAATGTCCAGCAGGCCGCCGTAGCTCATCTCCTGCTGCAGCAGCTGTTAGGATATAAATAAAAATATATAAACTTCTCTTTCAGGGAACCAAATGCAGTAATAATCACACACACGATATCTCACCTCCTCGACATTGCACTCCAGGTTCCCCACCGGAAAGTTCTCCAGATTAAATTCGTCTATCGGCTGCGCCTCGTTGTTGAGCACCTCCAGGCATTGTCCTATCAAAGTAGAGGCGCAGTTATTATCTATCGAGGTGGGTGTGGAGTTTCGCAGACGGTTAGAGGGATTAGAGAAGATAAGCGGGATACACAGAGAGAAATGTAGTAGAGGAGAGATTTAAAGAGGAGAGAGGTTAGCAGTCGTTACCTTCTAGCTGCTGCTGCTGCTGCTGTTGCTGCTGCTGCTGCGAGGATCCGTCGAGCACCACATTGCTGTACGTGTTCAGGGAGTCCGAGGAGGGCTCACTGTTCGGATAGGCGGGCGACATGGTGGTGGTCACGGAGTTCGGCGACAGGCCCTGAAGAGCAAGGATAACCATTTATTTGTATAGAAATTCCCCGTGGAAACCCTTGATTACTCACATCTCTGGCATTGTGCAGGCAGCTGCAGTTGAGGGAGCGGTGCAGCAGGCACTGCGACTGCGGCTGCAGCGTGTTATAGCCACTGGCATTGAGGGCGGGGCCATTGAGGGCGTACTGCGACTGTTGCTGCTGCTGCTGCTGCTGCGCCTGCTGCTGATGCTGCGGCGGCTGGTAGGGCGGCGGGGGTGGCTGCGTGGGCAGTCCGGAGGCGGCACTGAACCTGCTCCAGCCGTACGATCGTTGGGTGGCGAGAACCGAGAAGAGAGGTGACTTTATAGATCTGATTTTCAAAATTATACGCGTTCCTGCGAGGCATGCAAAGCTCTGGCTAAGTTGGGTTTATGTGTTTTGAGCATGCAGTAAATAAAACTTGAACTTGGGTAACATATATACACAAAAGGGAAAACCCAAAAATAAATAATAAACAGAAAACAGCCATTGAGAGAACTGACCCTTGCTGCTGCTGCTGCTGTTGGGTGCACAGCGTCAGCTCGTCCGCTATGGAGCCCGTGAGCTCCTCCAGCGCCTGGGCATGGGCCTGGGTCATCGTCGTGTTCTGGTAGTCAACGGGGAAGCCCCAATCGGGCTCGAGATCCTGGGCGCGGATCGGACTCAGGCGTCCGCAGGAACTGGCATTGGAGGAGGCGCGCTGCCGGAAGTCGGGCGACAACTGGAAGCCGCCGCCACTTTATTGTCGCAGTTACAAAAAATAAGAAGAAAAGAAAAGAAAAAGGTAACAAATAAATAAAGAATCGAATAAAATAATTTAAAATATTTAAAATATAATAAGTAAGTAACTGTAAGGAGACCAACTTAGAGAGACTAAGGCTAAGGAAAGGACTAAGACTCAAGGAGGCGCTACAAAAGTTGCCAAAAGTGAAGCTTAAGCATGTTTTGTTTTAATTACTTATTTAAATATTAAATACATTTTAAATCATGCTCTAAAAGCGTCAACTAACTAATTTTACTATTTTAGATTGTATTCATTATTACCAGAAAGAGCTTGTAATATTTTATATTAGGTAAAACGCTAAACAAAGCTACAATCACATGCTTATATAATTACCTATCGCGTAATAAGTACGTAATATTACATAGATTCAATTTATTTCCAATATAATATTTAATATCTTTATTTTAAATACAAGCTAAGCTCACTTCCTTGTTTACAACCTTGTAACTTGAGATAAACTATAAACATTTTATGATTCACGACTCATTTGCTATCTTAAGTCTCAACTGCAAAACACTGAATCGTGACACTATTCTAAATTCCAAACTTCATTGATTTTTTTAATGACGCGGCAGGTTTACACCATGACCTACTACTGATAATAGTAATTAAATCTGAAGTGTGTTTATTATTAACTAATTGACAGCAAGAACATAATGTTTATTCGACCCAGAAAAGGCTATTATTTTTTTAAATTAAATCACTAACAAGCTGGGTAATTAAATAGAGGTAATACATTTCTAGGAAAATATTCTAGAAAAAAATATTCTTGAAGGTTTAAACGTTCCAAAATGTATTTTAATAAATAAACTGTCAGCTCTTACATTTTTTATGTGCTATAAATCTACAAAACATAATAAATATATTCTAAAATATACTCGTAATTAATAAAGTAACTTCCAAGCTAAGCAATAAATTCTCTACTCTAATCTAAAGTTCCTACTCGAATTTAGTAGTTACCTGTGTAGCGGACTCTCCGGAAAGTGATCCAATCCCTCGGATACACTACTGCTCGGGGAGGGCGTGGCATCGTTTAGGCCAACCACACCGGCCTGACGCAGTGCCTCCACCCGTTTCTTGGCCCGTCCGCGTCGCTTCTCGTACCGCGACGTCTCCATGGAGGCGGCACGGCGTCGCACCGATTTGCCGGGCTTGGCCTCGGGATTGAGCATCCACCAGGAGGACTTGCCGGTGCCCTCGTTCTGCACTCTCATAAAGCGGTTGTGCAGCGACAGATTGTGACGGATGGAGTTCTGGAAGATGGAAGAGGTTTAAGGGATTTTAGAAGGATTTTTAGAGAAATATTTAAAAGAAATAAATATTAAAAAAATAAGGGTTTACTTTAAGTATTTTAAAACAAATTAAATTCGATTTTAAAGACATGAAATTGTTGGGAAAAATATTAAATATTTAATGAACATTTTCTAAAGATATTTAATTTATCAAATAAATATATTGAAAGCTTTAAATATTTTGTAGGACTAAAATTATATTGAAAATATCTTCAAAAGCATGCTATTCGAAGGGTCATATCAGCGCCATTCTTCTACAAATTCTGTGTCTAAGATATACTTTCACGAAAATAGAAAAATAATAAAATAAACGAATTGCAAAATTTGCAAATCCCTGGTTTTCTTTATTTTTTGTGTCTAAGAACGAGCTCATTGCGCTGATGTAACAATTCGCAAGCAATTGCTTTGGTGACGAAGGAAAACTGCTGCTGGCGCTGCGCTTTCCTTTCCGCCAGCGTCTTGTGCCATTCAATTGTCTGTCGACGTTTTTATTTCCATGGAACATACTCGTACAGATACGTATGTATTCCCTGCTCCCTAATTGGAAGATGTCTTCACTAGACCTCGTCGCCTGTCGCCGTCGTCGTCGTCGCTGCTGTCAATTCATATTTTCCAACAATTGTCATAAATAACCGCGTGTAAGCAGCGTAATGACAGCAAATCGACATCGACTACACACAGCCCCGAGCCCCATCCTTTCCCATCTCATCCAATCCTGTCTAGGTGCGGGAGAAAAGAGGACAATTACATGTCACCGGGTGAAAAAAAAATAAGAGAAACAAATAGAATCAAACACGTTTAGTGTGGATTTGTCATCAGATGGATCTTTTTTCCCCCGGATGGGTTTTTGGCAAAACCAAAAAAAAAAAAAAAGAGGATAAAAGAGGGAACGGGGATGAGCCAAAACTAAATGGAGCATTACAAACTAAACTAACTGAAAAAGGCAACTTGCCGCAGATTCACCCACCTAAAATTTGTGCACATTGAGAAAATGTAATAACTAAAATTTATATTTTATCTAAAATTTATTTAAATGAATAAAAAGCATCAGAGAATATTTTTATAAATATTTTAAATCAAACTACTATCATTTTACTTATATGTTTTATAATGAAAAGCTAAAAAATAATTAACTTAACTTCCTCCAAATTAATTTTAATTATTTTCCGCATGTTTTTTATGATTTCCAGCCATATAAAGGTAATAATGTTTATATTTCATATACCTTAAGAATATTAAATAATATTCAATGGCAAATACAATTTAATTTGCAAAGTAAATATAATTTTCGAGCTATGACCCTCTCCTTAAAGTATCTCTCTCTTTATTTATTACCTATTAAAATATTAAAGCATTTAATGGCTAGAAAAATATGCGTAATTTTCCCAGTGTAGACACCCCGCGCTTCCCCTTTTCAAAGGCACCGAAAAAGCGATTGCGACGCGTCGCGACTCCAGGCGGCACATTGGCGCCATTTATCACCGTTGCCAGGACATCGGGACGTCAGGACATGTGAGTGGGCGGCCAGGGAGACAGGAGATGGGAGTGCTCAGGAGAACTCCGGGTGGAAGGAGGCAAAGGGAAGGACAAGACAGACGCCCGCCTGACGACCTGAAACCTGTTCGCAGACAGGAGCAGCCTCCCAAGCCCAGACCACCGCAGACTTTCTAATACTTTTCGGGATTTGCTTTACTATATTCCTTACTCTCTTTTTTTTTTGGTAAAAACTTTTACTTGGCGTCAGTGGCCACTGTTGCGTCTGTGGGGGATAGGGAGAGAGTCCTGTAATGACATTTTCGGTTTCCCTGTCTAATTTTACCCCTTCGCATAAAGTTATCATTTTTATTTAAATGTTTAAGTGCGGCGGCGTCTCTGGAATTTTCCCTTCCTCCCATGCATGTTCAAACATTTTCCTTTTCCTGCTAGCTGCCACTTGGCAAACGTTCTGATTATGCTAATGGCCAGATTGTGGAATTATCCAACCAACTTCCGCCCAGAAACAGGATGTCTTGGTTGTATATCTATATATATAAGAACTCGTGGGTGGCTGAGTAATGAGAAAGTATTGGGGAATTGAGAGAAGAGAATTCGCAGTGTTTATTTGGTTTGGCAAAAGGATAGGGTTAAATGGAAGGTGGAAAAAGTCAGGAAAAGTAAATTTATTTAGATAATGGTCAAAGGAATATTCAAGCGGATATAAGGGAGAAATTTACGGGCAATATATACGAACTTGGCTAAGAATTTTATAGAAAACTTATTTGTTGGCTAACAAAATCAATTAAAATATTTAAAGATGATTTGTATACTTAAATATTATATATTTTCTTCACTTAACTTAAATTAAACATTTGAGAAAATTTAATAACCAAAAGAGGGGTGTGTTTTAGGCACGCTTGCTCCGTTAGCCTCAAGGCCATAAAATCATGGCAAAATGCAAACAAATGGCATTCATAATTTATGGCACACACTTCATTGAATATTCATAAACTTAAATCTCGGCCAGAGTAGGAACAAAAAAAAAGAACGCCGTCGCATTGAGAACATTCACAATTCATCTAACTAATTGGGCCTATTAAATCGAGAGAGATATATGCGAGACTCGGCGACAGCGACCACATGCCGATCTGCGAGGAGCAGTGGGGTCTATATAGTGCCACTGGTTTCGGTTTCCAAGGAGCTGCATTATGTGTGCCCAATCATCCGTTAGTTTACACTCAGAAATATTATTTTTAAATTACTTTAACCTATTTTCCATTTAAATCCTATAAGTTTCTTAAATGCACAAGAGATTTCAGCAGGAAACTCTTAGGCGAGCCTGGATTAAGTGATTTAACAACCTATTAGCATATTATACCAAACAGTCTCTATAATTCCCAACTGGTATCGGCAGAAAAATGCATATTTAGTTATTTAATATTATTAAGTTTATCTTTTTATAAGTAATCTTATTTTTAGGTGATGACTCATGATGAAGATCAATCTATTTCTCATTCGATTCATATAGGACTTTGGTCACACCTTTCAAATAGTACTTTGGTCACACCTTTCTGGTACATGTATCTATAATTCCCAAGTGATTCCAGCGGACTATGCAAAAGGAAATGCTAAGTGCTAGTGATTTAAGAGTGGAATTATCTAGTAAGCTTTGTTGATTTTAAATATATTTTACTAAAATAGATTCTAGCTAGTTTTAATGCACCATTTTAAATTAAATCTTGTTCATACTTTTCCCCCAGTGCACTCATACTTATTCATATGTAGGTCACTTCTCACAGTCGTTCCCCTCACAATTCGCGCATCCATGGCAAACGCACGAAAAGCAATCGGAAAAACTGGGCTTCCTTTGAATTCACTTGTAGCAGCAAATGAGCAAAGAGAGCCCTAAAGAAATGGAAAATTCATACATTTCGTAGCCAAGGATATTGTGAGTGTGTGTGTGGGTCCTTTTTGTGTACAATTAATGTGCATCCAGCGTGAATCACAATGAACTAACATACTACACACAGCCAAGTGAGTTGCTAGGTTGAACAAGTGACCCAAAATCGATGGTGGATGGAAATCGCATAGTTAAAGTTTTCCCGTTGACCAATTACAATTATTACAGCAGAACTTTTATTTATGGACGTCAGTGCCGGGGGCGGGTTTGTCCCTGATTCATTTCTTTATAATTTATATGAGTAATTGGCGGAGATAGAGGACAGAAGCGGGCGGAGAGAGCACTAAAATATATTAAATCTGCTCCAGCATTGCCATTTTCTTGGGGTGACTCTCTGTCCTCGGGGCCTTATCTTGCATCCCCTCGTGACGGGAGCTCCTCCTCGACGCCGCTGTCATCTCGTATCAAATATGCATATTTCATTGGGCCATTTGAGCGGCTTATGGAGCAGAGGAATCGCGAATAGCAAATAGCGACATGTGCCGCTAACTGGGTCGTTCTTAATAATTCTAAGCAAGTGGTTTTCAGGAGGGTGTGAGAGGTTACTTTATAGGTAAATTCCTTTCACAAAAAGATATCACTTTAAGGGGAATGCATTTCTTCAAAGAAAGAATTAGGAACAGGCTTTGATGACTCAAAAAAAAAATTATTAAATGTTTTTAATTAGAAAAAAATATTTTTAGTTCAAAATAAATTAATTTTAACTTTCTTCATGCAATTTTTTGCAATTTCTAAAGGTCACAAGAAGTTCACCTTAAATATATCTTTTAAAATAAGCTACCTTTCTTTGATTTCATTTTAAAAGGACTGACATTTTTGCGGGTTCAAAAACACTCGTAGTTCCAAATGAAAAAAAAGTGAGCTCCCCACAAAATGCGAAAAAACTGCGCTAGATCTATATCAGTTTATGGTAAAAGGTTAAACCCCCGAATCCAGATCCAGCCCCAGCCCCAATGCCAAACAGCTGCAGCGATTCTCACACACAAATCAAATGAACCCACAGCACACTCAATGGACACAACACACACATTGGCATAGAAGGAAAAAAAGAAAAAAGATTATTCGCATTTAGATGTGAAATTGAGATATAAATTTTTGAAACGACACACACTCTCTTTCACTCCCCCGAAAAACAGGTTACTACTGTTTGTTCCCCCCAAAAACCCCACTCATAGTCCCCGCCGTTCATTCAGCTAATTGCTGGCGAGCAGCAGCAGGCTGGCCAGTTAAAAATTTAATACCGAAAAATAAGGCAAAATAGGTAGATTTTCTAAACAGTTTCAACTTGAAGATACCCTTTAAAAAATTTAGAAAAATAATATATGTTTTAGGTAGAATTCTCTGAGATTCTTGGGGTCTCGGACTTGGCAATAAATATTCCATTTCTAAGAAATTGAAACTGATTACAATTCTTCATTGAAAATTCTACAGAAATCATTCTAAAATAGATTTATTGATTTTCCCAAAGGCGTTGATCTGTAAAATCTACTCAGAGTTGGCAGAAAATAAGCAAGAATGAGCACATGAATCAAGCTAAATATTACAACTGATCAATCATCTATAATATGATTCATTTACGGCATCTCCTCAACAATATTTAGCATATTTTCTGTACAAAGTATTACTATAATACCCCTGAGCTCTTGATTATTTTTACTTTGTATAGAAAATCGATTAATCAAGTAAATATTAGACCCGACCCGGTAAGCAATAGAATAGCACGATAATAAATTCTGCTCGCTTCACATACAATATATATTCCCATATATATGTACAAAATTATACCCTTGAACTCTTCAATAACCGGGAATAACAAAAAGGCAACAAAATACAGACCAGTAAGTTTGGTTTCCAGTTGAACATTTTTTAATTGTTTGAGCAAAACATTTTGTTTCGTCTCGGCCACAATTTGTAAACACTTGGCCTGGGCAAAGACTAAACAAATCGCAGCGAGAAAATTTATGATGATGGGGATCTGGTTCACCCTGTTTACCCCCAAAGACTAATTAATTGTTTAAACAATTCCGGCTGGCTGCCCAATGGTGTTTACCCCGAAAGATCATTGACAGTGTGTGCCATTAAATGGTGGCAATTTGGAAACGCATCACGATCGGATCGCCTAATATTGATGGGATTCCGATCCGAGTGATTTCTGGCGCGTGCGGCAGCCAGAAATCAGCGGAGTGCCAGGCTGTAATTGATTAGATAATGACCGACCGAGTAATGACCTAGATCAAGGGAAAAACTGGAGCAAGTGCACGGTTCATCGATCAAATCAAACATTAAATTCCAATCAAATGACAGTTGGCGACTTATGTAAGCTAAAAGCGATTTAATGTGGCAAATTTCCACACAAATTTAAAGTTTTTCTAGGTTTCTACCCTCACTTAAAGCCCAAAGCCAATCTAAAATCAATATTTAAGCCATTCCTATACTCAAAAACCCATTTGCAGGGCAACAAACGATAGAACTCGGCAGAAAACTAAACTAAATAAAAGCAACTGAGATACAACTTCTCCCCTCTGTATTGTAGAGATATGTGGACATAAAACAGGCGGCATTATCATCGCAATGATGATGTGATGATATGATATGGAATTGCAAAAGTTTTCTCTTGCTCAGTTTCGCTTTTAGGGTTTACTTTTCTCCGTTTTTTTTTTTTTTTGGCAAAGTTTTATGAATAGGAAGCGGGCCTTTCTGCGACAACGACGATTAATCGCAGGACACGTTGGCGCCTGCGTGCCAAGCGGAAGCGGAAATCAAATGACAAAAATATATACACAGTTCTCCCAACCGCTCGTCTTCGATTTCCACCTGAGGGAACTTTAAACGGCAAATCCTTCCTTGAATAGAAAAAAAAAAAAAACCCTATCGAAGCGAAGGCCACAATGTCTGTCTGTCATTATTATTATTTTCTTTCCGCAGGACAAGTGCATTTTGTAAGCAGCACATAAGTGTCGCATTTTGTCCTGGGACCACGACAAAGAACGCCAAAGGGAATGAATTTAGATAAAGATATTACACTGACAAGCTGAATTGGGAACACCCTTATATCTTAAACCTCAGAGAAAAAAAGTAAGGAACTAAATATATCTGGTTATATTTAGAAATACTGTCCTAAGTTTAATAAATTTAAATCTAATAATTATTTTTTGATTTAAGTACTAAAATTTCACCCAAATATTAAACGAAACTGTTTCGGTAAGTGTAAAGCAATCGAATTCCTCCTAACCCAAGTTAGAAACCTACACAAAAGGCCAACTGAAACTTTTGCAATTGCACTTTACTCCTTGGCCAGGCGAAATCGGGCCAAATGATGTTCAATTTCATTCACACACACACACACTCATATATTCCAGGATAAAGTACGCGGGCGAGGACATTGCCCCAAAATGTATGCAACTCGAATTGGAGCCAAGTTCATAAATGTATTTCTGTCTGCTGGCTAAGACTCTCATTAAGGATGGCAGAGAAAAAAGGATATGAGGCGACAAATCCCTTCTAGCTGGTCTAACTCTCCCTGGTAGATCCTTGATTGATTACGCGTGCGGATTTCGGGGCAGGCGAGGCTTAAAGAGACTCGCGCCACAAATTAAATAACGATTGCCTCACAAGTATTCCCCTTATGGCTTTAAGGCTGGCCAGCAATTTGCACCAAAACTTTATTTACGATCCTGTGTGGCCGCCCCATTAGTTTCGCTTCCTTCCTTCCTTCCTCCGACTCCCTTTTGGCCATTAACTGGACATGAATGGCTCTGGGCCGAGTGATAAATGTGGGCGGAACTCGAGCAAGTGGCCTTTGAGCGACAATCAATGGGATTTGGATTTGAAGTTGTCATCGTGTGTGTAAGCCACGCCTCCTTACAGTCTTGGGGGGCGTAGAGAAATTATAATTTTATTATCTTCTTCCCATTAAAAACTTTTTTTTGGCAGTTCTTTATATAAGGGGAAGAAAGGGGTATGTAAATCCATGGAGTATGAACTTTTTTAACATTTAAAAAATGATTATTTTTAAAACATATTTTTACTTTACAACAAAAGTATATGTTATTAATTTAAAGGCTCATAATTTCATTTAAAGGTGTTTTAAAAGATAACTTATGGTAATTTAAAATCTCTATAATTGAAGCCTAAAAGTAAGCAACATTTTTTACATGCTAATCCTATGTGATTTTTATGGTAACTCCTTTTTAGTAGAATTTTTTTAAAAAAACATATTCAACTTAATTCACTTTTAATCCAGAGAAGATACTACTCTTAAATAAATGAAGGAAAGATATTTTTATGTGTAATGTATATTTATTTCTCCTTAAAATTCCTCCCCTTTTACACTCTAGGGTACAAAGCAAGTTTATCCTTTTGAAAGCTAAGCACAACATTCTTAGATCTATATTTAGTGGCCTTTTGTTTTACTTTTATCGCAATTTCGGCCATATTCTGAGGCAAGTTAGAAGTGCGGAGCGGTTTGGGTGATTTTATGGCTTATTTCTTATGATTATTGCACATTTATTGGCGGCCCAGACTGGACTCTGGCTTCTGCGCTGACAATGTCAGACGACGGGTGGCATTTTTTACGAGATAATTTCTCAATAAATAATTTGCAATTCTTTTCGATTCATTTTTTTGAGACGTTCGAAACCAGTTTGATTTGCGCGGCCTGCAGTATTTAATAACAATAATAGAATGAGCTGGCAAACAAAGAAGTTCATTAAATTGACAACTCGAATATTTATATGCAGTAAACGCACAGCCCCATATTAATTGTATTATATGTGTATATTTCTCGAAATACTCATGATTTGGAGGCGGAGCAGGGACCAGAAAGTGTGGCAGAAAGTGGATGAATGATGGATCTCAGGGCCAGACTTCTCGGCAATGCCGAAAAGCCAAAATACCAGACTCTGTCTACGGCCATGCCCGACTGCCACTGGCATTCCGGCTGGCTGGCTGACTGGCTCAGTTCGTGCTCGAATCGTAAAATGCTCGGGGCAAAAAGCATAAAATATCCAACATAGAGATACATTTTTGCATGTGAGTTTTTCGCATTTTACAGCCCGCAGCCCGGAGGCGAGTGCTGGCGTGGTGTTAATTAGCCCAACAATAAAACGCCCGGCGAACCGCACACACATCTCGCACACTAACCTCACACAACCAAGAGCCGAGTGCCCGTGCCCGTGCTCGAAACTGCAGCATAATTAATAGCCGCACATTTACGATCTAGACGGGTCTGGTAGGACCAGACATGATTGGCTGGTAATTTGCGACCGATTTTTATGGACTACAACCGAGACGAGGTCATATCTCGTAGGCTTTGCTTTGAAATATAGGAAATATTTGCTGCGTTTTGCGATAAATCATTGCAGGTGGCGGATATCATGCTGGGCAGGGAGAGGTATAGTAAACTGAGTTGATATCTCAGGATCCTTATCGAGAATATGCGAAATATTTGGCATACAAAAAAAGATATATATTAAAAATAAGTACGAGGTTTAATAACTTATAATTTATTATAGGGGTAAATTTTCTCAGGATCTTAATCGGGAATATTCGAAATATTTTGTATACAAGGAGAAATATAATTAAAAGTATCAAAAATATTTGATATATTTATTATAATTAAACATTCAGAAATTTTTTGCACTCCCCAAACTTGAAAATATTTGGTAGGGGCTCATTAAACTATTCTTTATCATTCTAAATTATATTTTAATCTATAAAGAGATAAAGATCTCAGCATACTTAAGACATTATTCCTAGGCTCGTATACTTTGTAAGTGCTCATATCTCAAAATCAGCTATATCTGACATTTTCACTATGCATATTCCCCTGTATAAATTGTATTAATTAAACATTTTAATGGATGCCTTCATATAGTAGATATCTTTAAATGCGCAGTAGAGTTCAGTAATTTAATTTAAAATATCTGAGCACAGGGATACACACGGTATAATAAAGCACTAAACCATTAAGGGATTAACTCATTTATTAAACGATAGGGCTCCATATTATTCCTATAGTTTAAATACATTTGAAGCTACAAATTCTTAATGGATGCAATTATTAATTAGAAATTATAATTGCGCAGCAGAAAAAAATTCCTGGATCCAGTTTAGCAATCCATCAATATATTACACAAAATGCAATTAAAGAAAAACAGCCAATGCAAATTGTTAATTTTATAACCCTGTTAAATAATATTACTTTGAGTAATAACTATTACAGCCAACGCAAGCCCCTTTTGTCATAAAAGTCTTTGATAACATTTCCCCCATATAACCTGAATGCATAACTTAAGAATTTAAATTAAAGGCAAGGCGAGCTACACACATATGTATATAAATGGAATTTAAAAGTGTTTAACGAAGGCAATTATAAATTAAGAATTATTAATGCGCAGTAGAACGCCGCAGTAACTCGAGTATAAATTCCTAAAGCCAGTTTTCGATGTCGGACATTGTTATTATTATTTATAAAAAAACGGCGATTGATTAAAATGTAAATATTTGAAGCAAGAGAATGTTGAGTAATGCGAAATTACATTGACAGAGCAGACCGCTCGAGCCCCTTTCTGCCGTAAAAAACAAACTTTTTTTAGTGACGAAGGCGAGGGCGCGGCTGGCCCGCTTCCGTGTCGCCTCCGTTCCGATAGCGGCGAGCGGCGAGCACTGAGCACTGAGAGAAAAAAGGGGGCGTGTGGGCAAGTGATACCACTTACTACGCAGTGACTGAGCGACTGAGAGTTGCATGCAAATAATAGAAATAAATACGCCAAATAGCTCGGCATGCGAGAGAGCGGCCGGGGAAGGGAGCAAGGTTAATGCTTATTTATAAACGAATATTATGCGCACGATCTTAGCGATCTTTGAGTGCCGATCTCGTTCTTGTTCTCGCTCTCATTCCCATTCTCGTTTAGTCGAACATTTCTGGCCAAAATTTCGATTGTTTCCAGTATTTGCACGTTTCATTTCAACGCCACTGCCAAATCAAAGGCGATTTTTATTTGTTTTTAATAAATGGCCACTCAAGTGCCTGGTTTGTTATTGTTTTCGTTTTGCATTCAAATGCACTTTACACCAAATAAAATGCGACGCAAACTAAGACACAAACAGGCCAACAATGCGTATACTTAATGCGCGTCTAAACAAGCGTGAAAAGCAGGGAAAATGCGGAAAAGTCCGGGGATAAATGGTGAAAAATATGAGGCAGGCAGAGGAGAGGAGAGGAGAGAGAGGCCACTGTCAAGTGTCAAATTGATTACGCAACGCCATGCCTTGCACATCTATATCAAAACGTTAATGAATGCCAATCCCTTCCTGACAGTTTATTGCATATTTATACATTGCTTAGAATTATTTAAGAAATATAGGAAAAAAAAACCCAGTGCACATTGCACCGGTCAATTGGCCGGCAAAAAGCTGAGTAATTCCCTCCGGCTTCCGGCGCATTGTTGAGAAGGCCATTGCCTTGATAAGGCCACTTTTTTGATAAGGCCAAAGTTAACAAAGGTCAAAAACTACTACGTTCCCACTGCACTTATATAATTTTTACACAATATGGCCAAGTTTGTTATCTCTCAGATTACAAGCAATTGAATCAAATCGCGAACTTTCCACAACAAAGGTGGTATGTTCCACCAGCTAGTTCTGGGATAAAACCCCTAAAAAACTAGACCTAACCTTGCACTATTTGTACTTGACAAACTAATGAATTAAGTTAAACATTCCAGCTGGATCTGGGATAAAACTTTCCAAAAAATAGACCTAAGGGAACTTTACAATATTTATACATCAAAGAAAAAGTCTTATAACGTTCCAAACTACTAAATTAAATTTAGAAATATTTCCCTCAGTATGTAGATTTTGCATTCCGAAAAACTCAAGGCACCTACATATTTATTTCCTTATAATGTAATATTTATTACTCTAAATTTAAGGTATTTTCCATTATCATTTTTTTCGTTAATTCCGTGTGAATCACTTAGATCTTTCCCAACCGTTCTTCTTGTGGAATATCTCCGTATTTAAATGAATTCCATAAATTCTAATCCAACTGATCTTCCCCCTACATAAAAAAAATAAAAAATATATTATTTTTTATACATTTCCACGAAAAAATCCCTCACGCCTTCCCCAATAATAAAATGAGGAAATGTTTTCCGGGGGCCAGGTCGTAAATAGTGGGAGATGCCACCTAAGAAGGCGTCATAAATTACAGAAATTTCCAAACATAATTGCCAAAGCGCGACGTTCAGAGTGTGTGCGAGAGTGAAAACCACGAAAATGTTGCGGCCAAAAAATATTTATAACACGATGCGGTTCGCTGCCAATTAAAACAGGCAAAAGTATAACAAAAAATACAAATAAAAAGGAAAAAGCTGAGCGCACACAAAAATAAATTGATAAAAGGAGCAGGCAGCGGGAAAAAATACTTGGCAGCGGTTCAATGGCCAAAAGCCTGATGAGGATGACGATGAAGACACGAGCCACCACATCCACCGTACACCAAACACCAACCATCCGGAATCAGACAGCAAACCGCTGAAAAGAGGAAGCCTTGGCGGTGCAGTCGCCCAGAGTGGCAAAAATTTAAAATTCCACAAATGTCATTTGAGTGTTTCGCTCGTTTCGTTCTTTATTATTATTATGACGACGACGACAACGTAGAATACTACGAGAAAGAAGCTCTCGTGGGGAGGACAGGACAGGAAAAAAGGAAGCAAGTGTCAGGTGGAACGCGGCATCGGCAACAACGTGTTGCATAAATTAGCAAAATGTCATAAAACTTTATAAAGGAATGCGCTTCGACGGCGGCACAAGGAACTCTTCCTTTCAATATGGAAAAGAACTGGACAAAAGTCTTAAAATAGTTGGGTCTATTTATAATAAGGCAGTTGCTTAATACCGGCAAATTTATGTTTATCTTTATTTTATCAGTAAAGGAAGCATTAATTAAGGGGATAAGGTTTTATTTTATGTAATGCATGGATTTGTAGAACTTTACTTAAACTTTTATATTAAAGAAAGGAATTATTATTTAAGGAAATAAGAGCTTCAAAAAATAAGGCCAAATTTGTAATACTAAGAAGAGATTAAATATATTTTCCAATGAATTTTGGTCAACATTCCCAGAAAAAATTCTCCACAAAATTTTTGCCGTCACAACAATGAGAAATATATTTTTCTGCTTAAAAATTCCTTTCCCTAATCAGTAACCCTGGTAAAATAAAAACAATAACACGTATTAATTTCTCAAAAAAACTTGCAATAATTGCAGTTTTGTTTACGTTTCTCTTTATAATTTCTTTCTCACATTCTTGGAAAGCCTACTCTCTAGGGCTCAACTAACCTTTTTCTACGACGCGCGAATAAATTTCTTTATCACGGTGATGATTGTTATTTCCACTCGGTAATCTCGAAAAAACCCAAAGCGTCGTCGACCCGCGACTACTTCCGTGAAAAATGCGAGTGTAAACAACACACTAATATAAATAATGCAATATTAGTTCACAGACCTACAAAAAAAAAAACCAAACAATAATAAACCGAAAATTCTGTGGAAGCGCGCTGTCTGCGCAAAAAATAAAGTTTCGGGTATCAATCGTCTTCAATTTCTTCGTAGCCAGCTCAGCAAATTCTTTCTGTTTTTTGTTGCTTTTTTTAGCACCTCAAGCCAAGGGGTTCTTGTGCTTTCTGCTGCGCCGAATTATCAGCGAATTTGATAAAGAAAATAATCACGTGAATGACGCACTGCACTGACCAAGAAATATGAGTGGATCGCATGATTTATGGCGGCGCGATCGGATCACGTATCCTGTTAGAGGATCGATCGGAAGAGGTTTTAGGAAATATAAACCAGATTCAATCACTTAAATAATACCTTATAAAATTATTTTATAAATCCACAAGTGTGTACTGTGTTTTTCCGTTTGTGGCCAGTGTCAATGAACTCCACAAGCTATTATTGATAACTTGGCACAAAAAAAAAGAGATCGTATAGTATAAACAAGCGAAATACATGGATTCCGTCTATGTAAGCAAATGTTATCAGTGTCAAAAAAAGGAAAAAAAATATGAACAGGCAGAGCAGGGAATAAATCGACAAAATAAACAGAGAGAAGTAAGAGTATTGATTTCTAAACAAATAAATCTAATCTATGAAGGGTTTGTAGGTTGGGAATAAGTAAGTAAATTTAAACATAGTTTAATGGGTACTAAAATGTGAGTAAAAACAGCAATATTGAGTTATTAGCTATAGCAAATTGAGATATAAATAAACTGCAAACAATTTTCACTATTCACAATTTAATTTAAGATTTAATCAAGTAATTACTAGCAATATTCAGTATCAATTTCTCAAATTAATTTCCTTAAAAAAACTCCCCATGAAACTCTACACCATTTGAAAAATAACCAAAGTAAAAAAAGAAATGGGTTTCAAACCAGTAAAAAAATAAAAAAGCGGAACCGGTATCTGAATATGAATGAAAATGAAAAGGAAAATGAAGCATGATTTACGCATTTCAGCTCGTGCATGTGATTGTGCACGCGTCTATTTATTTATTTATTTACGTATGCTTGGATGTAAACAAAAGCGAAAAACGATCCCAAGATAAAGCGCATTAATTGCAAAAAAAATATCTGCAAAAAAAAATATATACAAAATGGAAATCCGGCCAAGACAGAGAGGGGCGAAAAGTGATGCCGGCGACAAACATTTCACACTCATAACAAATGGAAAAAATATATACTCCAAAGTGAACTGACGATTGCATAATAAAAGGCGAAAAGCAGACCACAAGCAGCAGAAATATGAAAGCCAAACAACGCTCCAGCGGCTCCACTCTCACTACATTTGGACTGACTTGGCCCTGAACTTGACCGTTTGCTCGGCGAAATGCGAATTGCGAATGAATTTGCCATTTGAAAGCCAAAGAGCGTTGTGGGAAAAAGATACAAAGTTGAGAGCTCTCTGGTAAAAAAAAGACGTCAACATAAACAACACAAAAAGCAAACTGAAGAGTTTGAGGTTTGGGAAAAAAACAAGATTTACTGAAGTAAGTTGGGTAATAAAGATAGAGAGGAAATCCACTAGCTTAGAGAGTGCTGAATTAATGCAATGGCTTGATTTTATAAGATTTTTGTCAGCTGCTTTAGAGGATTTTAAATAGTAAAGGAATTTAGTTTGCTGGTTTTTTGATTTTAGTATTTAAAGCAACAGTTTAAAGGCAAACTATGAAGAATAATATCATCTTCTAAACAAATGTCCTGGCATTTAATAATTAATAAGAAAGCTTTAATCAAAAAGAAAAATATCTTAAATACTAAAACCCTAATTAAATAACCACAAAAACCCAGAAAAATCTAAAAGAAAACACTCTCCCGAATTAAATTATCTAAAGGATCCTACCTTCCATCCGGCACTGCTATTCGAATCGCCCTTATCCTTGAAGTATGGCACATTCTGGACCATCCACTCGTAGATCTGGCTCAGAGTCAGTCGTTTGTCGGTGGCCGAGCCAATGGCATGCGTGATGAGATCCGCGTAGGAGAGATTACCCCAGGCATTGCGACGCGAAGAGTTCTTTTTGGCCGCATTCGCGTTCTGTATAGCCTGCTGTGAGTCTGCCGAGTGTAAAATCCAGTTTTTAAATATAAATCTAAGTGTATATTTCCGATAGAGAGAAAAGCGTACCTCCGGCAGCCAACTGCTGATTACTGGCCTTTGTGCTATCCAGCTCGTCGACGGGCTCCACAAAGTTCTCTGGCCGCGGGCAGGGCCACGTGTTGGATCTGGCTCGGGTCTGCGGCTCAAAGCCCACATCTCCCGGTAGATCGCCCACTCCGACCACGCCCACCCCCAGCTGATCCATGGCCGAACCCAGGCCGTTGTCTGTGTGGGTCAGCGAGGGCCAGTCCTGGGCGAAGCCGTCCATCATCGGGTAGAGCAGGTCGTTGTGCAGTTGCAGCGTTGCGGCTTTGCGACTCCTCTAGATTTTAAGCTTAGGTTCAAGCTCTGCTCGCCAGCCCAGAAAATGTCGAAGCAACCGCGAAAGGCTCGCGATCAATTGTGTATCCTGCAAAAGGACAGGAGATGAAAATTAAACAGGGAATATGATTTGTTTGGCGGTCAGAAAAATTAATAAGGTTTAATCTAACCAAAAAACGAGAAAGAAAATAGATTTTTTCACTGTTTTAATCATATAATCAGTGATTATACACTCTAATTTAAATTATTTATTAATATAAATTATATTAATTTAAACCTTGAACTGGTTAAGGTTAATTTCGAAGGTGCACTAACCCAGAAATGTCAAAATAATAATTATTAAAAACCTGGCAATAAAACCATTTATCTGGAAAAATATTCTGACAAAATTTAGAAGGCTAAACGTGTGTAAAAAATATTATATTTATACTTTTTCAAGCTTAATGTATATAGAGATGTTCCGCCTCTATATTTTTTCTTAGTGCAAATTCATCAAAAAAGAGAGAGAGAGAGAGAGAGATTTACCTTGAATTGAAATTGCTATATTACTGTCGTAATTGTGTCAAGTCATCATGTCATCTCCCCTGCCAAGCATTTTGTTTAAAAATTGCATTTTGATTGTTTTCGTGCGCTTGAAAAATGTGGAAAACGATTTTCAAACGATCTTGAATCGTTCAACTAATTGACAATTCGATTTTCAATTGATCACGTGTTTGTAGGGAGTATCTTTAAATCGTTTTAAATTTTCCCCAGCTTTTTGAAGCGTCGGTAGAAAAATTATTAAGTTATTCCAGGGCTGAGTACTAATAGTTCGATAGCGAATGATTTATAGCTTGATTGTAAAGCTTTCATACATAGTTTGGCGAGTGCCTAGGTACTTGCTACGTAATCGAATCAATAAAAGTGACAAATGTATTGTATAATTTCTGGAAATTTTCATTTGCTATTTTTCCACAGACAAACTACAACATTTAAACATAAAGAATGCTCTTAAAAAATATTAAGAGAGCAGCCTTAGAGCGGCAAAGAGCTTTGCTACCATAATGTAGGTTATGATCTTGTTCAGATTGCCTCCGTCGTACATTTTCTTGGCATTCCGATGAGGCGGCTGCTCTCGTCGTAGTAGCTCAGGGAATGGAAATCAATTAGTTTTAATAAAATCTATAAATGCCTTTACGACTAAATTTAGCACACAGATGGAAATGATTTCAATTAGCGGAATGGCGGCGTCGGCGGCGAGAGTTATCAATATATACCCCAATAATAAGTTTTTCGGGTAATCAAAATGCCATTTAAATAAACTGAAAAACGTGACAAATCCAGCCTCACGCTCTCTCCTCTCTCTCCCTTTTACTGAGAATATCTGTTTGCGAGTCTGGAATATATAAAAGGTCTATTGACTCTGTCTGGAATGGAACAACCCAACTGATAACTCAACGAAGCCTGACGGGCATCGCTCGAGCTCTCCTCTTGATAGCGAAAATTGTCTGGTGCAATTTTTAACCGAAATATCGGTACACAAATATAGCCTTATCAATGAGCTTTTGATTGCATTAACTTTTAGGTGCTAATATACACCATTTTCGGTCTGCAAAACTGCGATTATATACTCTAAAAAAAACGGTATCAGCATGCCAGAATGATTGATAAGTATTAATTATAAATTTTACGGTATTATTTATAAACGCCAGGTGGTATTTCTTGTACTTCTTTGTACAATTTGAAGCCTTTTTAATACGAATTATAAAGAAAACTATTTAAGCAGTTGTAATGTTAATATAGATTATTTTTAAAGTAAGGAAAACATTGTTTTAAAATGTATACAACAAATTGAGGCAATAATATCCAAGACCTCTCTAAAAACCTCCTTTAAAATCAAATAAATTAAGTTTTTTAGGTAAAAATGTTTCGAAATTTCTGCTCCAAAACTGAGAGAGCCCAAAGCTTTTTAATTCCAGAAAAAGAGAACTACTCTTACGTCTCTTAATCTCAAAAAATTGTAAACAAATTGAAAAAGTGTGCGTGAGGCGCGTAACTCAATTAAAAATCAACTCACACACACTGTGGCAAAGTCCAAACGAGGAGTATCTGTGTGTGTGTGGATCGTTGTCGGGGCATTTTTTTATTGAGCTTTTTTTTATAACAGAGAAAAGAGAGAGTAGTGTGTGTGTGAGAATATGGGAGGGGAATAAAAAATAAAAGGAGAAAGAGACACGACACCGACAGCGACATCGACATCGAAGAATTTACCTTGAGAACACGGAAGTTCATTCATTTGCTACCTAAAACACACTTTTCTACCTGAGAGCATTCCGATCATCACCTCATTATTTCTTCGTTCTCTGACAACAGAAAGCAAAAACTTTGGATCTCCTCATTTTTTTGTGTGTGCCCGGCTTTGTGTGTTTGTATTTAAATGCGAAATTATTTAGATAAGGTCGCGCACGTCGCGTCGACGTTGTCATTACATAACATCTTCCTAGCGAAAGGTTTATGGCCGCAAATAATGGCAAATGCGAATGAGTCGCACTCAAGTGCCCCCAGAAAAGCAAAAAAAAAAATTAAAATTAACAAAACAAAAAAAAAACCCGGACCGAAACATTCCAACCTGACCTAAGCCACTAGCAACAACGCGAAAAATAATGAGGCTGTCAAAAATAAAAAAAAGAGACCCAGAAATACCCTCTCATATCAGTCCAAGCTGATCGAATGAGATATTCCCCGTAGTCTGAGGATATTTTTGCAGTGAAATTCCCAGCTTTTTTGGGTCACAACTGCGAGTTAAAAGATTATCTTCACTTTCTTTTTTTTTCGCTGCCTTTCCTGGTCTTACTTTTAAGGTCTGGTTTCATGTTGAGGATATCTGTAAAATTGTTGTAATTCACTTGAAAATAAGTGCCTAAAAATTTCTCTGAAGGCAGAGAGTTTTAAATGCTTTTAGTCGAAATAATTAGTTATATTTCTGTATTTATTATATTTATTATGAAATATGAAAAGAGGTTTACAATTTCGGAGAAAAGTACTCTCTTTCTATATTTATTTATTATTAAAAATCATTAAGAAAATCTTTATCTTAACTCAAAACAGAGATCAAATTTAAAGGGTGTCAAAAGTCAACAATTTTTTTTTTTAAACATTTTGTTAACTTAAATATATTATACAGAAACACACCCCCATGTAATTACTGGGTAACAAAACAGTCCAGAGTTTTGTTGCCTCTAAAAATAGTGAACAAAATTCTAATTGCCGCCTCTCCATTGCCGGCTGCCAACTATTTTGAGTAAAATTAACATGAGCACTTGCTATTTTGCATTTTGCACTTAAACATATAATCTATTTCTTTACTTTCGACCGAGACAGGGACAGGGAAATAGAGAGAAATTGCGTCGCGCTGTCGGGACAGTCCGACTTTTGAAACATTAAATAATAAATATAGGCAGTAACATTTGATAATAATATTCAGCAAACGCAAACACGTCATTATATGAAAATAGCCAAAGGCAGAGCAGAGCAGAAGCAAAACAAAAAACACCAAGGAATGGGAAAAGCATAGAAAAATGTAAACAATAACAAGACAATTCGTCTCAAAATATGGGTTGCGAATTAATTTGCGCGATCTGCTGCGTCACAGGGTATAGCTATATAAGATCAGATCAGATCGGATCTGTTAAGTGGGGGCTTATTGTTAACGACAGGTTCTCGACAAACATGTATGTATAGTTTTTATTACATTAGATTAGGGGACAACTGGCTTATTTGCGTAGGTGTTTCTCTTTGATCGCCAGAGATCACACAAGTGAATCGTGTTGGATTATGTTAATTGGGATAATACCGAGTACCAGAAAATTCCATCATCGAACTTCTCGGAACAACGCAAAAAGCTGTGTTATCACAGCGAAAATGTAGTGATTCACATTCGGATTCAGATTCAGATTCCGATTCGTATTTGTTTGGCAAAGCATACTGTATACTATTAAATCACCTTTAAAGCACCCGGCGTGGGATGTTGGAGAAATTAGCATTGAAAAATCACCATCCCCGAAAAATTCTGTGTTTTCGAACATTACACAATGGCGTGAGAAGTGGAAATATCGTGGGTATTGTAGCCGAGAAACGAGAATTCCGAGTATTTCAATGTCACGAACAGCACTCAGTTCCATTAGCCTGAAATCTTCAGGTGGCGGTTCCCTCCTGTTCTTCTAGGGGGGCGTGACTACTAAATGGGGCAGCTAGCAGGCTGAGAAATTCTAAAACTAGACGTGGGAGTCCGCAAAAAGCTTCTAAAACATATAGGGATATAGAGAGAGCACGAAAGCAAGTGCAAAAAAAAGAATCAAAAAACAAGAGCAGCAAAAACAGATCTTAAATAATAATAAAAAGCAAAACAACAAGAGTACAAGCAAAGCAAACTAAATAAAGACGGCAATAAAAAATATATAATAAAAATTAAAAACAGAATCGGTACAAAGAAAGCAAGAACGAGCGAACGAGCGAAGAAAACGAAGCAAAGAAAGATCAACAGAGCGAACAAAACAAAAATAAACCCCACTCTCGTTACGTAATTTTCCTTTCAATAGTTCGCCCGACTTTTCTCATGTATTTCTTCGGTCTGTTCCGTTCGGTACGGTTCGTATGCGTATTATTTCCCCCTTTTCGAGGGCTAACTGATAGTCTTAGTTGGTGCTCCAAGTACCAAGTACTAAGTACTCTCCGAACTAATCCTAGCTGAGGCCACCTTCTCGTCGAGCAGCTGTTCCGGTGGAGAATCGGCCTCGGAGATTAAGTGATAAGCCAAGAAGTAGCAAGCTCCAGAGGCGCCAGAAATATATGTATGCTCAAGAGGGGAAAAATTACACTAATAGGCAATTAAATCGGACTATTAATCGTAATGGTGGTAGGATAATTTGAAGTTATTCAAAATGTGTTTAAACTTAACTTCAGGTTAACAATAATTCCCAACTTCAGGTTAGAAAATTAAAAGCTATAGGAAATTAATTCAGTTACTTTAAAAAAATCTATTTTAACAAGGTATTAATCGTAATGGAAGCTGACGACAATTAAGACATTTAATTTGACCTAACTTCAGGTTAGCAAGAATTCCTAACTTCAGGTTAGCAAAAAATAAAAGCTGTAGACAATTTATTCAGATAAGTCAAGCTTTTTAGTAGCTATTTACATAATTAAAAACTTTCCTTAACTTTAGGGTAGAATACATAGCTTATAACTAAAGGAAATTATTTTAGATGCCTAGCTATGAGGTTTCAATATTCTGTTTTTTTTTTTTTTTTAACAAGCATCTTACTATTGCTGGAGTCAAGAACAATAATTACTATTTCGTTCTACGAAGCATAAAGCGGTGATAAAACACTTAAATATGAAAACAAAGTTATTTTAAGATGTTTCTATGATACGTTTTATGATTTAAAATAAGAATACATCAGAATTTCATGAGTTTAACAATAAATTTAATATTTTAGAAAGTGTTCTACTTATTTAAAACAAAAGCAAATGGAAAATACATTGAGTATCAATCTATATCAACATGTTTAACTCTCCTTTTAATTAATTTAACTTTCAAGACTTTACTTTCCATAGACCAATCTCTCCTTTTGCCTACGTCCCTGGAGATTTCTTTGCTTATCAGTGGTAGCGCGGCCAAGGAGATCGCGTAGCAAAAGCCGGGCCACAAAAGTATCTGCCAGATGCTTTGGATCCGGCAAAACCATGTGATTTTTTATGCATGAGACTGTTACTCTGCCCCTGAATCTCAGGTATTGTATATACCGCTGCTGCCCCTGTGCCGCCACACACACATGACCGACCGGGTTCAGCAATGTGGAAGTAAAAGAGATCCACTCCCCGGCACAACCCGTCAAACAGGATTATATATGTAGGAAAGGCGGAGCAGACTGGAAGCAAAGCAAAGTAAGTCAGTGCTGAGAGAAGGCCTGCCTGGCGATGCTCGGCCAAAAAAAAAAAATGGAAAATGAGGAAAAAGAAACCCAAAACAGAGAAAATAAAAAGCAAGACTGACAGCTGGTCGTCGGTGAGTTGGTGAGTTTCTGAGTCGAGTCGAGGCGAGTCGAGTCCGGAGATACAGCAACTGGTATGGTCTGCACCGATCTGGTCCGGTCTGCCCTGCCTAATGAGCCGACGATGGGCTGGAGATGGAGGTGGATTCACAGATGGAGGTGCAGATGGAGATGGAGATGGAGGGATGAAGCCGAAGACGACGACGAGGGCGACATCAATCCCGATTCCGATCCCGAACCCGAGCCCAGGTTCGGTTTTGGTTCCAGGCCCAAGCTCAAGTACCTCGCGACCCATTATGACGATAATGATAATGACAATCTTCATTATGTTGACGGTGACGAGGCCACATCGAACCCACTTGTCGGGTATTCGTATTGGGATCCGAGTATGTGACAGTATGTGTGTGCGAGTGTGTGTGTGCGAGTGTGCTTTGTCACCCTCCATAAAACCGAACGAACGACCTTTGGTTTGAAAGTGAATTATACCCCGAACAATATCAACTCTGTCATGGCTTAACCTGCTGATAAAGAGCGTCTATTTTTAGCTCATTAAGGGCTCTTCTCTTAGCCTCTAATTAGGTTGTGGTAACGTGAATTCTAATTAAATATGTATGTATTTTCTATAACGTAATTATAAAAAATTAAAAGGCTGGTAACCTGCTGATAAATAATTACCATGTTAACCTCCGGTTAAGTTGATGTTACATTGACAAGGTTAATGTACATTTAATATTCTCTCAAACTGTAAAACAATTAACTTTTATTTGTGCTTAATGATTTTGTAATGCTCTGGGGTTCTTTTAGGCATTATTTTGTAAAATATAATCGAACTACATCCAGATTTTAACGGCTTAACCTTTGGTTAATTAGTATTTGATGTTTTTTAATATCATAAAATACCTATACTATATAATAAATTAAAAGGCTTAACCTCTGATTAAGTTCATGTTACATTGACAAGGTAAATGTACAATAAATATTCTCTCAAACTGTAAAAAGATTAACTTTTATTTGTGCTTAATGATCTGGATGTTAATGGCTTAACCTTCGGTTAATTAGTTACTGAGGTTTTTTAATATCATAAAATAACTAAACAATTCATATAATTCCCAACCTGAAATGGTCTCAATTATAATTATTTAAATTCCATTTGGAAAACGTATTTAGAAAATTATCTTTAAGATATTTGTAGGATTAAATAAGCTTCTCTTGATATAGAATATATAAATTATCAATTTAGAATCCACCCTTAAGCTCTTTATCCTTGTCACTTTTCTCACTTCACTCAACTCTTCGCTTTGAAGAGTGTTTCAGCAATGTCAATCAACCGGTGAACTCTCTGTAATTCCCCTTTAATTCCCGCTGGACACTTGGCGCTATCCCCAAGTCTCTTCTCTTGTGTGTGTGTGTTATCATAAAGCCGCCGAGAGATAAAGCCTTGTAGCAAAAGCAATGCACATCGTATCGTATTGTGTGTGTAGCGTATTTTATGCATTCCCGCCACAGAAAAACTGTTGTCATGTGGCTGTCTCTGTCCCTAGCTCCCATGTTATCTATGTGTCTCTTTCCCGGGCAACTTATCGCCGCCCCCAGCCCCAATCCCTACCCACCCCACACCCCACACCCACTTTCATGCCCGCCTTAACCCCTTGACAATGCCAAACATAAACCTTGGACAACAAATCTTTTTTTGCGACACTTTCCATCTGCGCTCTTCCTTACATCAGTCTTCGTGTGGCTTTTAAAGTAAATTGGAATGGAAAAAAGGTTCTAAGGGCCTTTGTTGTTGATTAAATTTGTTGCTAAATATGCATACTTATCTTAAATTTCTTTATATAAATTATAATCAGTAGTATATATCGATATCGGAAAGAAATATAAACCAAAAGAGAGAAAGACCGCACAATTTCTGGAATCCAAAGCTTCACAAAAATCCTAATTTCAATCTTATTAAAACTATGTTAATGGGGTTCATTGAATATTAAATTTCTATTTAAATTAGTATAAGTATAAATCTCTCACCAAACACCTAAGCACTTATATTAACTGCCTCTATGGCGTTAATAGTGGGTGGAAATTGTCTCTTACAGTTTGGTTTGCTGTAAAAAACGAAGCTGTGTAAAGGCGATTTGCATGATTTACTCATTAGTTTTCATTAGAAAAATACACGAGGCGAATAATGCCAACTGTCAGTGCTGCAGTTCTGGCATTCTGGTTTTTTCTACGCTGTTAATATTTAATAATTTATTAAGTCAATTATCGCGGAAGCTTATTCAAATAAAAGCTTATTGAAAGTGCAGTTATCTATCTCTATTCCCTCGACACATTGCGAAAGGCGGCACGTGCAATGGCGAGAGGAACACGCGCTACTTGAAGAGAGAGACACCGAGGGAGAGAGCAATGTGCAATAGTTCAGATTCAGAGTATCGAAATCGGAATCAGCCAAGGAATGCAGCAGAAATGCAAATGAAGAGCGCAAAAAGCAATGCCTATAGAATTCATTAAAATAATTTAAAGAGAACGGGGCAAGGGAAAAGTCAAGCAAGAACGTAACCTCAACCATCCATCCAATATTTCGAAGCGAATCAACTGTTGACGATTGACAGCTGAGCTGAACTGAGGCAGGAGGCTTGGGAAACTTTGACGCATGGAAAACTTTGATGCGATCATCCGACTTAATCATCCATCATCCGCAATCCCACAATCGATCGCTAACGCACTTGATTTGCATTACTAAACATTTATGGGGTCGACAAATATAAATAAAGAGCCATAGCGGTGTCTAATTATATAGGGAACTATATTTTTCAGGTGGTTATACTTCCTAAAACTTTAATCAAGCGAAGCTATTCTCTAAGAAAGGTATTACTGACGAGAGATGTTGGTTTTTGTTGTCGTGCTCCTAGGGCGATATTTGGTGCCCAACGCTGATTTCATTTTAAGCCTTTTGTCAATTTTTGTATGCATTTTCAAAGGTTACTTTCGTTAGAACTTATTAAAATCAAAAGATTTTAATAGTTTATTAAAGATATCTTCTATTTAATCAATCAAAAATAATACAATAAATATCGTAACATCAAAATATCCACCTCATATTCTATTCCCTTTCCTCCTTTCTATTTCCTCCTTTCTATTTCCTCCTTTCTATTTCCTCCGCTTTTTTTTTATGCATTTCAGAGGTTATTTTCGTTAGAACTTATTCAAATCAAAAGATTTTAATAGTTTATTAGCGATTTCTTCTATTTAGTCAATCCGAAATAATACAATAAATATCGTAACATCAAAAATTCCACTGTTCTCTTCCCTTCCTCCTTTCTATTTCCTCCACTGGTTTCTCCGCTCCAATTACAGCTTTTTCGACAAACTTTTCGCACACTTTGGCTGTTATCACCTGGCGGCACGTTCCAGCAAACACTCAAGATATGATAAAAGGCCCAAAATATATATACACACACCACCATATTGTCTGGGCCATCAGCTGCTGTACCTTGGCACATTGCGGATAGATAAAACCCTATCTGCGTACGAAAAAAAGGCCTTTTGTGGGAGAGCCAACCAAGCGGAGCTACGAAAAACTGAACCTAATCTCGTTTCAATGTCAATATTGATGTCGAAAAACTAACGCTGAAAATTATTTAAAAATATATAGTGCGAGTATACAAATCGCGAGCGATATAGCAACAAAATCGGCCTTCATGGGTCCAATATAAAATCGAAAAAAAAAAAAAAATAGTATCGAGGGGAAGCGAAAACAGAAACAGAAAGAAATGAGCAGCGGCGACACACGCTCCTCCGCTCGGTGTGCTATCAGTGTGGCGCTGGGTTCCCATTCTATTTTTAGAGCCATTATCAGCACTGCTCTAATTAAGATCTCCCCCAGACCCCCCTCTCTCGAATAACTAACACCCCAAAACGGACGACTAATCAAAGCCCCGCACGAACAGAGAGAGATCATCTATTGGGTTCGACGTGGAGTGGAGGAAGAGCGCGGAACGTGACCGGGATTTGGATTTAGCATTAAAGCATTAGCTTTTTGGGTTTTTAGTTCCGTTTCTGTGTTTTGATCTTGAAAGTGAGTCGTTTGTAAATCACTCTGGGACATTAACGGTTTCTGTTTTTTATTTTCAGTGATCTAGGGTTGTAGAGGATTTTTTTGGAGTTTTAGGTGCACCCAAAAAAAAAATCGTCATAGAAACTATACTATCTTGAGTATTAAAAATGTCTTAATAAGGTGCCTATTAATTTGATACTACGAAAATATATGTACATCAAGACTTCAGAATAATCACTAACGCGACAAACAGAAAAGCACTAAATTCCAGCTAACGCGATATGTCATCGAGTTTTCGATGTAGGTTCGTATCAAAATAATACTCGAAAATACACAATTGATACTTTGGAGTATTAAAAAATATACTTTGTAGTATATATTTGATATTTTGAAGTATAAAATGTATACTAAACCCGTTATACTTCTTGAGTATACTTTTAAGACAACGCGTAGAAAGGTTAAACTCTTGTGGATTTTTTCACAAACTCCCTTAAAAAGTTAAAACATTTTCAGTTTTTAACAGAAATCCTAAAAGAGTTAAAGATTCCAGTGCTTATTTAGGTTTTAATTAAATAACAATCCCTACAATTTTAGTAAACTTTAGACACTTTAAAAAACTAGTATGTTAAAGTTATTGTTAATTTCTCAAATTTCCAAAATACTCTGAGGAAAGCACACTTGAAAACTATAAAATCTCAAGTTCTTACTTTTAAGTCTCAAAAGAAACCTCTGATGACATTTTAAATAGTTCGAATTCGTATTATTTAATTAGTTATTTACCCGCCAAAAGTTGCCGCAGGGGAAATCGCTCGCTAAATCGCTGATCCTTGTTGACTGTGATTATATAGAGTTTCTGTTGATTTTGTGGATTTGCTGATCTGCGTTTTTAGTTACTTTTTAAATTGGCACTGTTTTACTTTATTTTTCTTGGTAGTTTGCACTGTTGTTTGTTTGTTTTTTATGCGATAACTTGTGTTGTTGTTTTGAGCAAAACTTGTGCGGGGTTTTTGTATTTTTCTTTTTTAGATTTTATTACGGGATTTGCTGCGTATAATTTCTTTTAGATTTCAGATTTCTTCGGGCATAATTTCTTGCTCACACACACAAACACTTTGGGGATTACAGAATATTTCTTTGCGGCGTTTTGCTTAAGCTGCGTGTATAAAAAACAATATATTTATTATAAATGGGTGTAAATAACGACAACAATAACAACAAAACACAATAAAAAAGCACAAAAAAATGAAGAGAGGAGAGAGAGGAAGAGAGCGGTGGCGAACACGCGGCCGGAACACCAAAGAGAGCGGCGGTGGCGCAATAGTGTGCGTGCAAAGAGAACCAAACACCGATCACGTCATCAATTCATGCCAATTGGACGCACACACCACACTTAATTGGAATTCGTATGAGAATTCAATGAAAAAGACCGAAAGACCGAGCGGTGCGCGACGTCGAAAAGTTGTTTAAAGTTCAAATGGGGAACACAAATTTTAATATAAACACGTTTCCGAAGCTTACTCCAATTCGAATCAAAAAACCGTATTCGTATTCGTATATTCGGTGGTATATGTGAATGCTATATTTGTGTGTATATAGGGCTCTGTGCGTGTGTGTGTGTGTGTGTGTATACAACGTGACTGAGACGAAGATCATCCAAGCATCGCTATGTATTCTTTCTTATTTCTGTGCCTGCTCTTTTCGCCTATTTCAAACGATATTTTGATACGACGAAACGCGGCCTCTGCTTCTTTTCTACGTTCTAATTTTCTTTAGCTTCTTTCACTTGTTTTTCTTTTCTTTTCAATCACTCAGTTTCAGGGGTACGATCAACGAAAGTGTTTGAAAACGTAAAAACACTGGCTGGAAACTGTAAAACGGAATATAATGAACGACCTCGTGGCTTTTAACCGCAAGCGAAGAGACACGGACTTGCTCGTAACTTTCTAGTTGGATGGCGAACTGACAACTGATTCGCCCGTCGCCTTCGTGAGAAGCTTCGTGGCTTTACGTCGTTGCTGTGGCGCAAAAAGGCGGTCGTGTTGGTATGCGTGCGTGTGTGTGTGAGCGAGAGTGTGCTTTTATGGTGGGAACAAAAACAACAACTCTCTCTCTCTCCGGTCGCGCTCTTGGATTCCACACACACGTTTTGGTTTTTTTTGTTTCTCTCTCTGTGTTTGTGGCGCGCTCACACACACAGCTGCGGTCAAAATAGTAAAACTTTTATTTTATTTATTTACCAGAAGAAGCAGTGGAAAAGAAGAGTGGAATTTTAACGGAGAATTTTTCGAACCTGTTAAATGCCCTTTCCTCTTTAAAAAATAAGTTTTAGTAGAGTGTACATTAAATGACATTAAATGTAATTAAATAATAGTAAAATACCATCTGTATATTTTATGGTTATATAATAAGAATTTAGATAGAGCTGCAAAGCCAAATAAAGTCAAAGAATCCCAGGCTTACCTTTGGGAGTACCAAAAATTCCCAAGTGATTTTTCTAGCGTTCCTATTTTTAGCTTTAAATTAATTTAGCTTATAAAAGCAGTGGAAAAGAAGAATGGAAATTTAGACGGAATTAAAACAGAGAATTTTTCGAACCTGTTAATGCCCTTTCCTCTTAAAAAAAACATTTTTGAACAGTGTACATTGAATGACGTAATAATTAATTAATTAAAATTGTAAAATAACATCTGTATGTTTGATAGAAAGAGTTAGAATAGAATAGAATAGATAGAGCTCCAAAGCCAAATATGTATAGTCAAAGAACACCCAAGTTTTTCTTTAGAAGTATCTAAAATACCCAAGTGATTTTTCGTCGATTTAAAAAAAATGACAAGTTCCCACTTTACACTTTAGCTTATAAAATTAATAGACAAACATTAACAAATCACAGGAAGTTTCCGTACCCCCAAAATAAAAAACAAGAGTTTAACCTTTCTACGCGTTGTCTTAAAAGTATACTCAAGCAGTATAACGAGTTAATTATAATTTTATACTTCAAAATATCAAATGTATACTCCAAAGTTTAGTTTTTATACTCCATAGTTTCAATTGTGTATTTTTGAGTATTATTTTGATACGAACCTACAACGAAATTTCGATAACATATCGCGTTAGCTGGAATTTAGTGCTTTTCTGTTTGTTGCGTTAGTGATTATTATGAAATATTGGTGCAGATGAGTATAAAATGTATACTTTCGTAGTATTAAGTTGATAAGCATCTTATTAAGAAATTTTTCATACTCAAGAGTATAGAATTCATGTAACAATCGTATAGGTTCTATGATGATTTTTTTTGGGTGTAGCATTTTGTATTAACAGATAACAGTGATTGTTGTGCGGCCTGTTAGCTTTTTCATTTTTATTAAATACTTTGATAAGTATTGAAAATTAAACCATATTTTCATTGCCAATAAAATAAAGAGTATTAAAACTTCCCCATGCTTTAGAGTCTTTCTTACGCTTTTGACAGCATCTGTAGACCGTTCAATGCTCAAAATATCAATAAATAAAAGCCATAGTTTAGCTATTTTATACATTTGGAATTTATAGTGTTCCTTCTTCGCTGGCTGCTCGAGGTTCCCTGGCGCAAGAAGAGGTGTTGTTGGGGGGGCTGGAGCTGATAAGAACGCTGTTATCTCACAATTGCCTCGCCTGTTCTCTCCAACTCTCTCTCTCCACCTCGCTCTCCGGGTGGTACATTCCGTTCATTGTCTCGTGATGCGATGGAAAATTTCCCGAAATTGCATTCAACTGATAATGCCAGCACTGCACATTTTGTGCATATAAATATTTGAGTTTAAAAATGCGAGCGAACATATATCAGCGAGCTTTTTGGGTCCAAGTC
This sequence comes from Drosophila asahinai, assembly GCA_008042795.1. NCBI lineage: Eukaryota > Metazoa > Arthropoda > Insecta > Diptera > Drosophilidae > Drosophila > Drosophila asahinai. The sequence continues at coordinate 26,104 of VNJZ01006831.1, read as the reverse complement.
CCCCCCATGCGCCACCCAAAAATAATTCCCCGGCGTTACCCGTTTTCGCCTAGAGTCTAGACCCGATATATAAACACAGAAATATGTATGGTATGTGTTCCACCATTTGTGCGTCCGAGTATCGGTGTTTTTTTTTTTTAAGTGCCTGCCACATAAATTCCGCAACATTACACGGCTAATGAAGTCTAGACGCTGAGTTTATGTTTATGGATCTGGCCGGACTTAACTCTCAGCCCGCGATCCTATCCTATCCGATGCAATGCGATGAGAACGAGAATTGTGGAAATTCAGGCTACGCACCTCTCAGGGGATCTATAGAAAATAAGAGTCTTAGTCGGTCTTAATTGGGTCACTATCGTAAAAAATGTATTTTTACGGAATTATACAGATTTTACAGAGATTTCTAGGTGATATATTTAATTCGGACATTTATGATGATAAAGACAGGAAGTGTAAAGCAAAATTAAAGACTAAGAAATTTTTAAAAATTATTATTTGAATTCAGTCAGTATTAGCTATTTTAAAATGTATACAGAAATCGCTGGCGTATTGAAATATACTTAAGAGGCATCCAAAAGTATGCTACAAAATGTTACAGTTTGAATTACACTGAATTCAGTACCTTAAACATTTAATTGCTGAGTGTTAGACACCTTTTTAAATGATTTTAAAACCCACATCCATTATTATTTGAATTCAGTCAGTATTATACAGAAATCGTTGGCGTATTGAAATTCACTTAAGAGGCATCCAAAAGTATGCTACAAAATGTTACAATTTGAATTACACTGAATTCAGTACCTGTAGCATTTAATTGCTGACTGTTAAACGCCTTTTTAAATGATTTTAAAACCCACATCCAATTCTTACTTTCATTAAAATATTCAAATTTCTTAAAAAGTCTAGAAACAGCTAAGAAATACTTACGGACCTTGTATCATGCCACTTATTTTGTGTGTTTCCAACTGAATTTCTCTTGTGATTACCCTTATGTTTGGCAAAACTTATTCCATTTGTATATTTTCATAAATTTAAGCTCCATTTAATACGTTCTAAGACTCAGTAGTTACCTGTCGTCTCTAGATCTCCAAGAAATGACAAACAAAAATCTTTTTGTGGACACAGGGATTACGAAACAGCGAGAACAACAAGAAGATAGTAGGGATACCAGTTGTATTTTACAATGCTATGAAGTTCGCTGTGGTTTGATAATGAACACGTTGGTATAGGTAAGTTCCATCTGCGACTAAGTGATATATAGGAATCGGTGGTAATTGGTGTATCGAATTAAGTCTATTAGCTGATTAGAACCACTCCCACTCCTCTGAGGAATGCCATTAACATTACACAAACACTTTTTCAACTAGAGCCAGTCGCGACTTGGCCATAAATAATTACCAATGCCAAAAATGAAAAATATAAAAAGTGTTTCATTTGCGTTGGCGCGTGGCGACGCCGTCTCGTAATCGCATCCAAATTGGCCAAAACTGGACACGCAAGGCACTGGCTCAGGTTTCAAACTGCGCGCCAAATAACATATCTTGGATAATGTCTGAAAGCTTTTGGGGAGACTCCTCCTCCATGCCTATATTCCCCAGGCCAAGCTCCTCCAGTGACGCACTCCCGCGGCTGGTTATTTGGACACTTTGGTCACCCATTCCGGTCAAGTTTCGCGGCTGAGAAGTGCCGAAAATCTGGCGGCTACGTCAGCAAACGACGACGTAGTAGAACCAGAAAGTGGTGCTTAGATTGAGCTTAGAGGGAGAGTCGAATACCCTTTCTAAGGCACAACAGTTGGTCCCTTCTAATATCACGCATACGCCCTGTTGGGCAGCTACCCTTATGTTGATTGTCCTAATTAGCTGAGAATATTTAATATTATTTTAATAGCTCTACCAAAACATGGTTGAAAAAGATTAATACATCCTGTTTATATATTTCTGATACCCCGACTCTCTCATAGGGCATTATAAACATTACCGCGACGCGTCGGCGCAATTGGCATTAGAACCGATCCGAACCTAACCGAAGCCAAGCGATCCGAATCGCGCCAAGCGGCTGGCTTCGATGGCCTTCAAAAAATTATAATTTCTGCTTTAATGTCTCGACCGATCTCTGGCTCTGAAACTTGGGCTCCAGTTGTTGGCTTTGGCTCCTCGCCCGCTGTTTGTTTACCCGCCAAATTCGGCTTGGTGTGCGTGTGAGTGAGCTTCTCATATGGAAATTTGAATATTGTTAGTAACAATTTGTTAACTCAACAGTTTATACAGAGAGAGAGAGAGCGCCGAAAGAAGGGAGAATTGAACACGATTGTTTTCCTAACTTGTTTGCAGCGATAATTGGAATCCAGATTCCTAATTGGTTTGGAGTTGGTTTATGGTTGCTAAAAAAAATCAGGAGTTTGAGGATTTGTTTACTGGGTTTTAGTGTTTAGATCTTGAGAATGTTAAATAAGTAAGCTTAATTTTGATAAGTTTCTAAATAACAGGTAGAATTAATACTTCGAACTCCTTAGAATGTAAGAGAAACTTTTTTGTCTGTTTATTGAATTGTATAAATTTAAAAATGAAACAAAGTATGCAGAAAATGTGAATTATTCAAAGAACATTAGATCATTTCTTAACTAGGACTATAAATTTGCTATTAGGAGTGTAGAAACAGCTATACCTTACGATTTTATATAAATATTCTAAAAGATATAACAGAATTTCCATATTAATACTCCAAAACCTGGTTAAAAACCCTTCTTAAAAACTAATTTCTTTCCCGGTAAACCCGATTTTCCCCATTAGTTACCCCATCACCATATCGTAATCCCATTGAGGCCTTTTCGAAAGGTGACTTAATACTGGTAACTTCCCACTAATAATCGCTTGATAAACTGTGGCTGAAACGGTATTTGCAGGCGTTACTGCTACTGCGTTCAGGGAAACGAGATTTTTTGTGACGTCTCGAAGTCGAATGTCGACTTGTGATGGGCGCTATCATATCGAGACTTTGAAGACCCACTCACCACTCCACCAGCACTCTCGCCCCGCGAATTTATGCTCACGACGAGCATGTGTTTGTCGAAAGCGAGCCCCCCTAATGTGGCCACATGGAATTCTCCGGCGAGGGGCGTAGCCAGGAAGTTGACTCAAGAGGGGGGATTACTTGAGATTAAACAGATTAAATTTTTATTATAATTTAAGAGCCTAGCTTAATATTTTTTAGGCAAAAAAGTAAAGGAATTGAAGATCTTTCTTTAAAATAAATTAGTTTAAGTTAAGATTGGTATTTATAGGTGGATTTTTTACTTTGTGCAAACATTTTAAATATTTTTAAACTTCAGAATAAGAAAATATAGTCTTAATAGCACCTTAAGCCCCCTGCTTGGGCACCCCTGTCTTCATTTTCGTGTCGTAGTGCTGGACCCATTTACGATCCAATAACTGTACCGGTTCGGTTTGTTCACTTCTTGTCCCCCTCCTCTCTCCCCTCCCAGTCCCACGGTAGCGTGTGGCATTTAAAATGCAAAAAAAAATACACATATCGCATAAGCGTTATCTCTAATTTATTGAGATTAAGGCGGGCTGATTAATTTAACGACGTAATTGATGCAGCCGCAAAAGCGCACGACTCCCGGACAACCGCCGCCTTCTCACAGATACGCACCCATACGGGTGCCCCCGAGATACAGATACACAGATACGATCTCTTCGCAGAATCGCCGATAGAAGTGCGACTTAGATTGGCGCAAACTGTATTCCCCACCAGCAAGGGGGGCGCCGCAAGAGGGGCGGGGCCAGTATGCAAATTTGCGAGAGCACATGTAAATAAAGGCGATGCGACGACGACGACGATGGAGTACTTCCTCAAGAAACCCCCAAAGATGTGAGATACAGTATCTGAGAGATACAGAGCGAACGAGATCCACACACTTGGCATCCACACGGTGCCACAGCCACTCCACACCACGTGGTCTCCCCAAGTTCAGAAGAATCGTAGGCAAAGGCGTAGAGCACAATAAATAGGCGAAAAAAAAGGCCGCAAAGGAAGCAAATGAAGAGCGCAAATACAAAACCAGGGCTGACCGCAGAGAGAGCTGAGTTTCAGTGTATAAGTTAGTGAGACACTGAGAGAAAGGGATCTTGTGTTGACATTTTATTTGTTTAATTCGTATTTAAATTAAATTAAAAAAAATAGACTTAAAACGAAAGAAATCCAAATTGTTTTTTTTTTTTTTTCATTTATTAAATCTCTTAAAATTGTGCCTAAAAGTATGCAGGGAAAATACTACAACTTACACTGCTTAAAAAGCTGGAAAACATTTATACCTTATTTTTGTTAGCTTACTATTTCACTAAAAAATTTCGATATTTTCAAAAATATTCACTTTTGAAGAAATGCAATCGCTCTTTTCAGTGTAGCCGTGAGAATAATTGAGGAAAACCACATGGTGCGACATGATTTGAAAGCAAAACCAGTTAGAAAGAGGCGGGAAAGCAAAGCCAAAGCAAATGGCGAGAGCGGAGCAAAGAAAAGCGGAAACAAACAGCAGCGAAAAAAAGCGCGCGGTTTATGTAAACAAAGCGCCGCGAAGATTAGGAAGAGGTGTGTGAGTGTAGAGGAGGCGGTGTGGAGCAAGGAAAGGGGTGGGGATAGAGACCCAGAGAGAGAGTGGAGCGAACAGGATGTGGAAGAAGCGCGGATAACGATCGGTGTGGAGCAGCAACAGAACGAGAGTCAAAAGCGGAACCAGAACAAATCAAATTCGTGGCAGCAGCAGGCGGGGCAGTGGAAAAACGAAAACAGAATTTAAAACCTAACCTTACCTAATGTGGGGCTATGAAATGCCCACCAACACAAGCTCTCCTCCACTCACACACACTCCCTCGCCCCGCACACACTCGCACAGCGAAAAACGTGGTGTGCTGGCAGCGACGTCGACGCTATTGCGTCGTTCACAAATTCTTACAATACAAAAAAACTGAAATAACAAAAAAAAAAAAATAGAAACACAAAAAAACGTTGAGATAAGCAACAAAAACGTGCAGCCGAACGAACAAATTTTGAGCTTTTTTCGGATTCTAGGGTTGGGGGCGTTTTTTGGGGTTTTGGGGTCTAAAGAGCTTAATACTTGTAGAAGAGCAACACCTACCAAAAAATAAGAGATGATATAGAAGAAGAGAAGAAATTGATTTGCTCTTATTGCAATCGGTTTTTAATAGTTTTAAGTTATAACAATTTCTTAAAGATACTTGGAATAAATTGAAAAGCTTTAATATTTTTTAATGTTTAATTTACACTTATTATTATTTACACTTTATCTTAAAACAGGGTTGGGCATCAATCTTTAGTGTTGGAGCCCCGAAAAAAGAAATTGGCAACAGTCAGAGAAGAGAATATCAAAGGGAATACGAAAAAAAGTCATTTCAGGGATGTGTATGTTTTGTTTTTGTAATCCTTAAGCAAGTGCTTTTACTGAGCGTTTTAAATTTTAAATATAAATAAATACTAATATTCTTGAAAGTAATATTGTTAAAATAAGCTTAAAATTATATGTTCTTCCTATTTCAACTTCATATTAATTTTCTGATCTTACTTTTGTGACCACAATTGTCTTAGCTGATCTTACACATAGAATCCACTTGCCTTTGCTTAGCCAACCCACCCTAAAGGGTCCCTGGCATGTGACTCTCAGCCATGCCCACTTGTTGGATTCCACTGCGACTTGAATTACGCTCCACACGGGCTCTCTCTCACCCTCTCTTACTCTCTCACAGGATTCCCTCACACATACTCGTACATCCCCTTCGTGGACAAACCTTCTCTCTCTCACTCCCCTCCTCGCCTGCCCTTCGTTCCTTAGCGAGACACGACAAACTTTTACAGCTCGGCTGCTTTTCTTGGGCTTTCCTTTTGGTTTGCTCACTCAACCCCCGATTCAAACACTGGCCATCCCGCTCGCTCGCTGCTCGCTCCTTGGAGCGAAGGAGACGGAACTCGTGGAAGGACTCGCCTTCGGCAGGTAATAATAGCACGCTTTTCCGCTGACACACTTTCGGCAGGAGGGGAAATGGAAGTGTGGATGCACCGTTAACGCTGGCTACCGGTTAATGTGTGGCACTCCTCGTCCTGCTTCCTCCTTGGTGGGTGTGGCATGCCGGCCTCTCAGGATTCTGCGCAGGATGTGCTCGGCTCCAATAGGTTGTTGGCCAGCTGGGTTAGTTGGCCGCTTAATTGCCGACTCCCAGGACGAGCCTCGTGGTTGGACGGGAGCCTAGAACGGAACCCATCCCCCCGGGGGACACATTCCAGGACCTCTGTCGCTCTACTAGGATCATCCCGAAGTGTCTCGGTTCCCCGTCGGCCTTTTGCCACGGCTGCTCCCTAGATTTATTCACCGTCGGGATTTTTTGTTCGGTTGTTAGGGAGGCTGGCCAGGTCCTCGGTGGCCTTGGGTGTACATATCCAAATTCCCCCTGGATACAGGATACAGAATGCAGGGGAGGCGGGTGTAAGTGGGTGACAAACGGTAATGGTCCATTACCATATTGTACGCATACATTACACGTGTACATAATAAAAAGGTACTTACATACCCGCAGCACACACACACCCACACACGAGCGCTTTTTGTTTGTAGGTCCTTTGTGATCGGGGTCACCATTTAGGCTAGGAGCTCATCCCCTGCTTCCTTTGAGGGTAAGGGTAGGGGCTTTAATTACTTTACATATATTACATGTGATTCCTTGTGACAAACATACATAAGTTCCCTTTTTATAGGGTATTTTCATCATAGGGGGTAGAGTCTTGGGATCGGGGTCACCACAATTATAGCTTCCCTCATAGGAAGCTTCCTTTGACATCCTTCCTAGGAAGAACTCTTTAAAATTATGATAATTGATAGAGATATTACATATTTGTCTACCAAATGTACTTTCCTTGATGTATCCTCAATAATTCTATTAATACCATGTGCTCTTTATTTTTCTGGGTCACCCATTCCATCTAGATATTTAATTACTCTACAAGTCCAGACAATGAGCTGGGTAATACACACGTATTATATAACCCGCAATGAGACGCAATGACACCCATCGGAGGGCGCTGCCATATCAACAAGTGGACGACGGGTGACCCCTCAAAACCACACCATTATTAGCCTCAATATCCATATCCTTAGCATCGTCATTATCATTGTCCACTCCGTGCCTCCATTAGGGAAATTATGCTCAACACAGTGTGTGTGTAGGCGAACAGTTGACCCATTTAAGTCATTATAAAACCTTTTAATTAAGCACTTTGTTCTAAGGCTCTTGATATCACATATTAGCTTTGCATGTGCTTTTTGCATTAGTTTATAATTGGGATAAGTCAAGAAAGAGGGAATTGGTTCCTTAATTTCAAGAATCAAATAATAAATAGGGAAATATCTTAAGAACTACATATATTTTAATCACTAAATTAAATAATCATAAAGCATCACTTGCTACCTTTAAACCCCTGATAATTGCTGCCAGAATACGCTTTAATTCCATGCTTTTTTCATGCTTTATCTATGATGCAAACGCGCATCTTGAATTCCCCAAGTTCCTCTTAGAAATATGATGAAATTTGCCAATTAGGTTAAAGCATTCTGCTGATACTCGAATGTGCTTCCCCCCCGTTAGTTCCGCGATAAGTGAGTTCGAGCCATGAAAGTAATGAGGGGCAGACAATCGACGTCATCAGGAGAGCTGTACGTCTGACACGACCAAGAAGTTCACTCGACTGGCCTTTTTGGGGCGATTGCTTGACTGGGGTGGTGGTTGAGTGCCCAGCCTCTCACAGGGAAAATATATATACATATATATGTTACATTCGAACGTTCTGATAAGATTCACCCCTGCCGTTGCCTTATCACCGCTATCAACTTATAGGCCAGACAGTGGAAACTGCCTAAGTTGGTTGCTAGTTGGTGATAACACATTGTTTTCAAGTTGATTTTAGTCACATTTATGTCGTTAGAATTATGGTCAGCACATGGAAAGTTTTTTAAAATTAATCTGTGTCACGGAAGGTGATTTAAGGTGTTTAAAAAAAGTTCTTTGCAGTTTCTTGCTTTATTATGGAGAATTTTAGCTAGACAAATCAAAAATAAATACGTTTTGATTAATAAAATAAATATTGCAGCAAAGATTTTCATACACAGAGACAATTTTTAAGTAAAAATTGACTTAAAATAAGAAAAAACGTACTCAAATAACTACAGAGAACATTTGTACTTACTTAGATGTGGTTTTGTACTCAGTTCAAGTGCAATTTTTAATAATACGAATACTCATATTAAGTATTTTATTACTATACAACTAATTTATTACTATTTCATTACTATAACTATAGTAATAGTTTTCTGAAAACATTTAAAAAATATTTGTTAAATTATTTTATATAAAAGTAATTTAAACCTTAGATGGATAGCTTCTAAAGTTATATCCTTTATTTTTTTGGCAGTGCAAGAGAGGTTAAAATTTAAATGGGAAGAAATACCCCACGTTCAGGGGTTCAAAAACAAAACCTACACATTGTCGTAGGCAAATTCCCCTCGCTAAGGATAATGCCTGACTCAGGATGGGGTTTGTTGTCGTGCTTCAATCGTAAAATTCGCTGCCCACTGAGTTTATTTAAAATTATTATTTAAAAATAATCCCTAATTCTTAGCTTCTCGCTTACCTTTCATGGGTTTCCACTGTACAAACAGTCTTTTGCACTTTTGATGGCTACATTGAACCAGCTTGCATTGGAGAATTCTTTGTTTCGTTCATTTGCATTATCATTGAGCGGCGACTATCTAAGGAGAGCGAAAGAGGAAAAAAGCCAGTGAAGTTTGCTCTGTGGGTGAAAAGTTTGCGTACGGGGAGGAGTACGTACGGGACGGCCTTGCTGATTGCGGTTCCATATGAATTTCGAGCTTGTTGCCGGGGAGGAAAATGGAATTGCAATGGCAATTGCAACCGCAATTGAAACTTACTTGGCATATGCGGAAATATGAATATGAATTGTTTCGTGCTCTGATCAACTTTGCCTGAGCTCAGCCCCAGCTCAGTCTCAGTCTCAGCCCCAGCTCCTTTGTTCCAATTATAGATGCAGTTCTGGTCATATCGCCCTCTACAATACGTATCTATATGCTCCGTATATGTTCATGTGCCGGTTTGTGTCTGGCGCTCCGGCGGCTCCTACTGATATCGCAGCGTCTGGCGCTGGCCTGAAATGAATGATTTCTCGCAGAGGTGAGTCCAGTATGAGTAAATCAGTGTACAAGCCAGCTACGAGTCTGGGGCAGCAGCTCTCTTGCTCTTGATTGGACGGGAAGGGCATAAATCATGTCGTGAATGAAGTTGAATGCACTGCAACAAGTTTTGCGATATCCACGGGCGGCCACATTCTGGAATTCCACTCGTATCTGCGATTTGTATGAATGAAGCTGAGAGCAAGGGGAAAAAGAAATGCAGTTTCTTTGATTGCAAAGCAAAGCATGCAGTTGATACGAGGAGTTTAATTCACTAAAAATAAGCTAAAGATATATATTTATTAAAGGGAATTTCTTTATAATAACTACTCATTCAAGAAGCCCTTTTCATATTTGTTTCTCACGAATATTTCGGCCTAATTTAGTATACTTTTTTATCCCACGATTAGATCATACTTTAGGTAGCCTTTGTAATATGTTAATCTGCTTAGTTTTTGGGCCTAAAAAGCCACATGTAAGGCATTCAGGAAGGCATTAATATTGATTAGTTGATCCATAAATTGAAACTATATTCATTCCATAAACATAATTTATGGATATGCCGTGGACCCCTTTTTTCTCCCCCTTTTTCCCCGGCATAATAAAGCGATTAAAATGTAAAACATCTACATATGAAATGATGACCCAAATAGGAAGGGTTTGGAGCTACATATATAGAAACTATTTAAATGCGAGTGCCCTTTGCCAAGATTTTGCCAACACAGCTGTCGATGGATAACAGCAGGACTCGCCATCCCTTTCCTGACCAATCCCAAACTGGCTCCGGCGACCCAAAGCCCTGGAACAATTGCCAAGGCAACCAATAGCCACTAAAAGGCTTAGATAATCCATTAGTGCCAAAGGCCAGGACAAAAGGTATAAAACGGCCAAAGGAAGTGGGATTTTCCAGGTTAAACAACGAATTGGGAATATGCTTTTTGTTAAAGGAAATAAATGAAGTGTCTTTGGGGTATTTTGGGGCCTCTAGAAAATTGTAATATAAATTTAGAACTAAGAAAAAAATGTAATTAAATACTTGCTTCAGTTAATTTTTAATATTAATTTAATCAGAGGAATTGTGGGATTTTAATGACAACATTTTGGCATTTAATCATTACTGAGAGCGGTGAGCAAGGGCTTCCTGGTGGGCCAAAAGATATAAAATGGCCAAAGGAAGTTGGATTTTTTAGGATAAACAACGAATGCCTTTTTGAGGGAAATAAAAGAAATGTTTGTTGGGCTCTCTGGAAAATTTATAGATAAATTAACATCTCTCATTCTAGGAATTAAAAAATAAATATAATAAAATACTTGCTTCAGTTAATTTTTAATATTCATTTGGTCAGTGAACTTATTTTTTTAATGACAACATTTTGGCCTTTAATCATTACTGAGAGCGGTGAGCAAGGGCTTCCTGGTGGGCTTTGTCGGCAACCCGCTCCAGGCGAACTTGAAGGATGTCCTCGTTTTGACATTAAGACTGGGCCGCTTGACCTTGTCCAGTTGCTGGCTATTCTCCAGTAGCCCCTCCAAATCTGAGATGTCTGGCAGCACAAGAGAAGGCATCCTCGGGGCCTCCCTGAGGGATTCGTCCATGATCTGGGTGTACTTCAGCAGATGGTCGCGGGTCACGTCTATCAAATGGCGGGTCCGGGTCAAGTGGTCCGTAATTTCCGTGTAGTCCTGCTGGTAGCACTTTAGGGGAATCTAAAAATGTATATTTTGGAAAATAAATCCAGCAGATTAATCAGTGAGTGACCCACCTTTGAAGATAACTTGTTCTTCAGGGTCATTTGTAGGGGTCGCATGAAGTTGCTGTAGTCCAGGTAGCTGCAGCAGGTGGTGTCCAAATCGTTGTGCCGCTCCAGACACTGGGCCACCTGATGCTTTAGCTCCCCCACCCACTTGGGCACCTCGTCCAGCTTCTTGGCCAGCTTGTCAGTGCACCGCTCGCCCTCCTGGATGCGTGCATTTAGAATGTCCAGCTCCAGGATGGTCTCCTTGAGGCGGCTCTTCACCTGGACCAACTGCTCGAAGGCCCTTGAGGTCTCCTGCTGGACCTCCCTCAACTGGGCGTTGTCCGAGCCAGCGTTCGGGTCAGTGGCAGTTTCCTCGACGAATTCTGGGTGCAGGGAACGAATTATCATACCTTTCATTTGCAGCACCCGCTGCTTCATCCTCTCCAGCTGCTCATAGGCCTCAGCCAAGTTCAATTCGGAGAGGACATCCTCATCCAGAGATACTGAGCTGCTGCAGTGCGTCAGCTCTATACCGCTCTCATTCTGGCTCAGTCCCGGAGCCCTGCAGAACATCTTCCTGGAGTTCTAAGTGTTTTTCTGTAATAATATATTTGTGGGGAGTATTAAGTGTGTCTGTCGGGTGAAAGGGTGTGTGAGTGAGTGAAGGTGTATTTCCAGAGATTTACTTAAGTTAATTTGACACAAATAAACAAGGCATTCTAGGTGAACTACATTTTATTTAAAAAATATAAATCGTCAAATCAAAAGCAACCCTGGCTTTCTTTACCGATGTCAGACTAGGTGGCAACCTTAAACAGACTTTCTTTACCGATGTGAGACTAGGTGGCAACCTTAAACGATAGGCGATCGGAACAAGTGGGCAGCCCGGCTGTCAGATTGCTCCCAAGAGAGAAAGAGAGAGAGAGAGGGTCGAGAGTCCCTTATTCATTATTATTTTAACTATTCATTTAAATTTAAACCAGATACCGTAACGATTACAATTTAAAATTAATTCTGCAATTTCTATTATACCAATAAAAAATATAAATTGCATGCAAATATCTTTTAAGCCAAGAGGTGCATTAAAAAAAAATTAAAAATTTTGTGATCTCTGGTGTAATACCTTTCGTTTGATATATTACACGTCCTTCAAGGACACATATTAAATTTTAAACTATAACTTCACCTTCCTTTTAAAATTAAAAGAAGACCATTCTCCAGAATAATCCCAGTACGCTGCTCCCCAAGGTAGGCAATGGTTTTTGCCAAGGAAACCCAATGAACCCAAATCGAAAAGAGTATTCTTGAAAAAAGGGCGACACAAACTTATCCACATTGCCAGGACGACGACGACAAGAACGCGAATTTCCCCCGCTTTTCCCTCGGCTTTTCACATCCTGTGCGTGCGGGTGCGTCCGCGAGTGTGTGTGTGTGTGCGAGTCGACACAGCAATTTGTACAAGTCAAACCCGTTGGCGCCAAAAGTCTACGGTGCTGCCAATGGCAAAAGGAAAATCCCGAAAACGAAAGATGAAAATCGGCTTAAAAAAGTGCCCAGCAGTATGCCAAAGGTGCTCTCGCCGCCTCTGGGCGGCATCCACACTCCTCCTCGGCCCTCCGGCCCTAGGAGAGGATAATTTATAACCCGACAAACTTTGCGTACAAAAGTTTTCGCTCTTCCATGATTTTCTTCCTTTTTTTCGCTGATTTTTTTTTGTGCTGCGTTGCGATGAAAAGTTTTTCACGTTGCGCGGCGTTGGCGATTTTTAATTCTTGCGCTAAATTGTTTAAAAATGTTGGACAAGAATTCTGCAGAGCATGGAACTTTGCCACCCCCGCCCGCGATTGGCAAAGGGATAACTAACGAATAAAAAAAGTTTGTGGCATGTTGACCACTTTGTCGTCGGCCTTTGGCTAGTTTTTATATCGTGTAACAGGGTTTTGAGGGGTATATTGGGTTTTAGGGGAAGTCTATTTATGTAGAAGGGAGATTTAAGTAATAAGTTTAAATTTTAAATGAATGTAACAACTTACAATACTATCATATATTAATTATAGACTCTAGTTGATGATTTACTTTTTTTGTAGTATGTTGTTAACAGAAAACCCTGTAGATATAACTTTAAAAAATTTCAAATATTAAAATAAAAATTGTAGAAATACAATTAATTTAAAAATGTATCAACCTAATAAAATGATATTGAATAGTTTCAAAATAAATTAATGCTCTTGTCTACATATAAAATTTTAGGAACTCTGAATCTCGGGATCTATAAAGCCTAGTGATCTGAATTTTTGGATGTAATTCCCTTAAAACTCTATTAAGTAAAAAATTCTTTTAAAATGCTAAAAAGATAACTTTTGAGGCACATATTTCAATCAAGAAGCATGAAAGCAGTATCATAATTAAGCCAAATTCTTTCCTTTTCCAGTGTATCTGATCCAAAAAAACAATACCAAATACAAATACCAAGTATCTCATAGTCGCAACACCCTCTGCTAGCCTTGTTTTGCTCCTTTCCTTGCGATTTCCGCTTCAGTGTCGATGCAATTTGTATTAGGAAAGTTTTTCGCCAATTCGCAAGTGGATGGAGAGCTGCGAAAGAATTTGCACAGTGCTCAAAGTATCCCGATGGCAATAAATTCTTCGTAACGAACATTTTTAGCATCTCTGATTTATGCTCAATTAGCACTGACTGGCAAGTGCCCCCGGAACTCCAGATACTACACAAACTACTGAGAGATATATCCATAAACCTGACAGCGCCTTCGCACGACATCCATCAGAATGCTGCTTTTAGCTCGGCTTTGACTTTTACGGTCTCGAAGAGCCCCCTTCTTTTTGGAGGTCGTAAAACCATTTAAGTTGCTGCCGCCGACGCCTTTCGAAGATTTTATGCTCGGTTAACCCGCGGTATATACTATATAGTGGCGGGGCGGGGCCAGGAGCGATCGTAAAACTATACACGCGCCTCCCTCCTTCATAAATGCGTCAAAGTCAATCTTCTTTTATCCTTTTCGGTCCTGCGCTCTTCACGCAATATTTTTTTATGACTTAATACGATTTTTACAAAGTTTCGTGCCAAGTGGGAACTTTTTGAGTCTTGCGGCTCGTAAAAACTAATTTAAATTGATTTCTCTGATGAGTGGGAATTGTGGCAGGGGTTCAAGGAACCTTTCTCAGGAATTAAGTGATTTTCGGAAGCTAAATTGATTTTTAAAACCCTTTTCGACTCGCTACAATAGGGATTAAGGGCTGTGGCTATAAAATAAGGTAAAATATCTTAATTAATATATCAATAAATCGTTTAAAAACCTAATCAAAATATTGTTTTGAATGAAGTAGCTTTGCATATTTACTAAATACCAATTAAACTCCTTAAAAACTTCTTTTAAAATTGTAAAAGTAATTGTAAACCTCTTTTAAACTTCCCCTTGTCATAATTACAAGCATTCTTAACCTGTCCAGAGCCTCTTTCATATTGGATCTTCAACAGCCTTTGTTGGCACCTAATTTATTCATTATCTAACCATAAATTATATAAGCTCTCTGAGCAAACGCAGCTGGTGTAAGACATTCACTCGGAGTTTCAAGCCAAAACCAGTTATCATCAACCGAGCAGAGTAGCAACGGCTCTGTCCCAGTTCTCAAAAAAAAGCAAGAATAAAAATTAGATAAGAAAAATTCCGCTCATAATTCGCGGTCGGCAACTTCCAACTCTCTTTTGCTTCGCTGATTTCGGTAGAAGAAAGTGCGAATTTCGGAAGAGAAAGTACACGTGACGAGGTGGCCGAGAGGTTAAGGCGTTGGACTGCTAATCCAATGTGCTCTGCACGCGTGGGTTCGAATCCCATCCTCGTCGGAGGATATATTTTTTCTTTTTAAATGTTTTCTTATTTATAATTTGTACATTTTCTTAATTTAGGTATATAATGAGGTTATATAATTTATTCAAGTTCGAAAATATATGTAGATCATCGCATGGAATATTTTCTCCCAGACATGTTAATGAAATACTAATTGTCAAACAATATTTAAACTGGTAACCATAAATAAATTATATGCATTTAAAATTAGAACATGGAGCTAAAAATAACATAAAGGTGTAAGAATCAATTAATATAGTAATAAAATTAATTTACATCTAGAATATTCAAGCCTTTTTACTCGTTTAGTTTATATTTTTATTAATAATTAAATATGGCAAATATTATTATTAAATATAAATTACTAACAACTGAAAGTCGAATTAATTAACTTTCAGATTGAATTTTGTACCTTAAACTGTGATTATTTTAAATAATAATAATTCAAATAAATAGCAATTATTAAAGTAATAAAATTAATTTGCATCTAGAATATTTAAACCTTTTTACTCGTTCAGTTTATATTTGTATCAACAATTAAACTTGGCATATATATAGTAAATATAATTGTTCATAAATTACTAAGAACTTAAAGTAGAATTAATTATTTTTTTCAGATTGGATTTCGTAGCTTAAACTATGATTATTTTAAAAATTTGTACATAACAAATTCTTTCTTCCTAAATCTCTTTATATTCAATTTTAACCTGCAACTTTTGGCAGCCTCTTTTTTTAGTTTTAGTTTTTGTTCCCCCTTTTGCTTTCTTGGCTGCTCCCATATATCAATATAAATTTTGGCTGCCTGATGTGGCAAGGCATCGATATCCCCCTGAGCCAGGGCTTAACCCAATTGGCCATAAAGCCAAGAGCCGAGCGAAGCCGCGGCGGAGGCATCTTTTCACTTTGTCCTGATGAAATGGCAACCAAATGTTTCCACAATTGCCAACCACCTCCCCTCGCCCCTCGCCCATCGCCCTTTGGCACTTGTGGCCAAAAATCAAAATCTTAAAAAAAAAAGAGATGGAAAGCCAAGCGAAATGAATTGGATTGAATTGGAATGGTAGGCGATAAAAATAAATCTTTGCGAGTGCGCAACGCGGCGCCATCAACAGCTGACGTGCTGCAGGGGTGTGGCCTCCCCCTCCAGTTAAAGGGGGGAAGGGGGGGCCTGGTAATGATGAAATTGAAATCCTCGAACTGCACTCCAAAAGGGATGGATGTGGCCTGAAGTGAATGTAGCCATCGCCATAAGTCATACACGAGGAGCGTTATTCTTCGAGGGGTTTTGCATCGTCAGAATTAGAATATTCCACTGAAGAAAAATTATAGCTAAGGATTTTATATGTATTTAAACTGAAATGGTACTTAAAATATTCAGCTTAGAATTTTATATTTAATTTAAATGGTCTTCAAAAGTAATATAAATGTAAGCATGGTGTTATTATAATTTGACTAAGAAAAAAAAAAAAAAAAAATTGAAACTACATTATATTATTGCATACTTTTGGGTAGTTTTTAAAATGATTTTAAGTAAAATTAAACACTCATTGAATTAAATAAAAATTGTATATCAAAATAAGAAATCCATATTCTTACAATCTTATTTGTATAATATGTATTGTTTTAATAATTAGGGGTACAAAGTAAACGTAATTGTTTTAAAATCCATCGTCGTTTATCTGTGACCTTACATATTTTATTGCATACCTTGAGACATATTTTTATTGGATCTATGGGATTAAATATTAAAATAAATATATTAAATTAATAAAAATACCAGAAACCTTCAGTTCAGTTTGAACAGAAATAATGTTTAACGTCCTTTAAAAATCACCAAATGCAATTCGCTTACTTAGTCAAAGTTCATAATTTTATTTATTATTTTCGCAGTGCATTCTTGGCGCTTAAGGGTGCCAGGGATATGTTACCAAACTATCTTTTTTTGCCCCTTTCCTAAAAGACTTCCAAATGTATTCCTTTCTCAGAACTGTTGAAGTCGCGTTGCGTCAACTCTGTTCAAGTCACTTCAATATGCAAATGCTGTTCAATTGAGCTTGTCTCTCGCCGATTTTATGCCCCAAGCAGACTTAACCCTTTTGCCTTTTAAAGCCCTTTTTTTTCGGTGAATATCCCAAGTCTCGAGTCGCACCGAACTCCTTGTCTCCGCCACAGCCGCCATCAAATTTGATGCCTTTTCTATCGCTGGCCATTTTGCAGCGGGTTCATAAAAAGGCAACTTCGCACAGAAAACTTTACGATATGAGCGAGAATTTTCATTGAGAAGGAAGATGTCATAAATGGATCAGCTTCTGCTGTCCGCCAAATGATGATTCGGACGCTCTACTTCTATTTTATTACGGAAATATAATGAGTATTGGATTATGTTTAGTGTCAATTGTTTATGGTCAAATTTGTATTTATTTCGCTTTCGAAAAGGGGTGTTGGAATCATTAGACTTCTGACGGCTGTCATATGGTTTTTTGATGGTTAAGTCATATTAAAAATATAAGTATTTATGGGTTTATTTTACTCGACTAAGCTGGCATATTTATTATCAATAAATTCACACTCAATTTTATAATTTCATTAAAGGATAAGATGTATATTTATTGCATGGACCTATAATTAAATTGTTGTCTATTAGTAATACTTTTTCCATGATTAAATTTCTGGTATACAAAAAGCCAAATTTTAATATTTTTCAATTCTTTACTAATATATTAAAATTATCCACATAAGAACTAAGAAACCTTTAAGTGATTAATGTTATTTATTAAGTATTTTGAATACAATTTCAACATACTAAGGTTTGTCACAGAAATCGCTGTATAAAATCAATGAAAAAGTTATCTAAAAGTATGCAATCAAATATTTAAAGACCCAAATTCAATGTATAACATTTTGTAGCATACCTTTGGACCGCTTTTCAAGTTGTTTTAAGTTCACAGCGATTCCTCTGACATAACTGATATTCCTAATATTTTTTCATTAGCTCAAACTCTTAAAAAACTGATCAATTTCTTCATTCAAGCCTTAAAATTCACCTGTACCTGCACGTCACTTTCAAGGTCGCCTCTCCAAAAACCCTCAAAATCGCCGTCTATTCATTGAGGCCTAACCTCTCCCCGAGGCAATGTGCAAAGGCCAGACACGAGTTACATGGCTCTCGCCGCCCACACACAAAAGACTCGCCCCCGGGGGCCAACGAGGATGAGTTGGTGGACTCCACTGGATCGATGGGGCCAGATGGACGACCCACTGTGAGCTGGAAGAGAGCTGGGAGCTCCGTGCTCCGAGCTGATTGAATAATCGCCCCGCCGTGTGGAGGACAGTGGAACAAATCGTGTCTAATAGACTGATTAATATACAAGATTTCCAGTTTGGCTCAAGTCAAGTCGAGCAGAGAGAGCTGACCCTTCCCCCTCCTCTGGCCTGACCTCCTGCGCTGAGCCCCTGCCCCTGGCCGCATGTAACACGATTCGTGTGGATTAACTGCGCTCAAATTGATTGATTGTTAAAATGATGTATAGACATTTGATGGTTTTTTTTTTGTGCGCCTTTGCCTTTGCCTTCTTGCCTTTAGCTTCTCTAAATACACTCGAAATAAAAGAAGAGGAATTTGGCAATACAAGTAAAATGATGGGAGAATTAAAGGGGATTTTCTTTGGATTTTAACAAATAAATACAATACATATATAACAGAACTTACTATACTATTAAGATTATTATTTATTGTATGCTACAACCAGTTGAGAATTTTAAGGCTTCTTGGTTATAGAATATTTATTTCAGTATTAAAAGATTGTTTTTCAATAAGGTATCCCTAAAAAATTTAGCTTCTAAGACTGGAAAAATATACTTTTTATAATCTTAATCTTATAATAATAAGATACACTTGTAGTGCTTGGATATAAATAAATAAATAAATAATAAGAAATTCAAACTAATAATAATTTATAATTATTAATAACTAGCCAGTAGAGAACTTTAAGGCTTCTTGGTTCTAAAATATTTATTTTATTTTTAAAAGATTGTTTTAATAATGAATTCTTTGAAATTAAACTTCTAAGGCTGGAAAGATATAATTCTTTTCAAGAATCTTAAGATTATAATAAGAAATTCGAATTAATAATTTATAAATATTAATAATACTAAATATTTAATAATTTATACATATTAAAATATATCAATTAATTAATAATACTTACGTCATTCCAAAGGTTAAGGTTTAGTGCCATTTCATACTTAACAAATTTCCCAATCGATGATATTTTTTTCTAAGTGTTACCTCCTATTTCCCCCTCTTAAACGTCTGACTACCGCTCTTCTAATTAGTAACGCTCAGGCGAGAAATTAATTTTTGTGAAGATTTCTTTCCCATTTTTCGCTTTTGATTTTGGCAAACTTTTTTCTTTTTTGATGGTGAGCGAACATCAAATTGATTGAATGAAACGAAGGAACAAGTTTCTTTTTTCTTCTTACAGGAAGTTAAGAAATAATGAAACAACCCTTTGAGAAGTTGGATAAAAGAAATAAAGAATAATTTGTATGGAAATTATAAATAATGTGATATATTAGGCGGAGGTCCGGATGTGATCATTGATTTACACACTCTTCCAGATACCCTGGAGTAATTATTAAATAGGGTATGTTATGTGGACAGAAAGAAAAAGAAAATATAAATAAAAAAAAAATTTATTTGCTTGAAACTTATAATTTATATTCAATTATTTTTATAGGGAACGGGTCGAAAATTAACTAAAGTCTTGTCAAATTCTGGAACACACGATATAAAGATTTTTCAGATGATAGAAAACCTTCTTCATTATATCTACTTTCAGAATAAACTTGCTTATCATATTTGACACTGATTCTAGTTATTAATTTTATTTTTCTTTTAATTAAATATAAATCCTAAACCAATAAGTATCCCTGAGTGCCTTCCTCGACTTCCTCTTTAAAACCAGACAAAGGAAAGCTTTCCGCTAAAAAGTATGCAGTGCTATTTATAGTTTATTATCCTAAGCACATTCCCACACCCCGCAGGATATATAGACGCACATTTAGTGTCCTTTTTTACCCGCTAACCCGCTCTCTGTCGCACTCGGTACACCTTAAGTGCTGCGGGCGGTGCCTGGGAGCGGATGCGTGGATACGGATATAAAAAAGAAATATTACACATTATGCCAAATTGGCGGAGACTGTCAGGCGACAATAATAACGTTTAAAGTTAAATGCATGACACAATGGCAGACAGTTTTAGTGTTTGCCCGGTTATAAAGTCTGCGAAAATACGCACTCCCCGATCGACGCTCGCAAGGGTTATGTGTTATAACCCCCATTGATAAGGAGAGTTTGCCGAATGTTTATGCACTCTCGCGGTCTCCGCAAAAGTTCTCCCAGCTTATCTCTATTTTTTTTTTTGGTTTTTTGTGGTTTTTCCTTGGGTTTTCCCTTGGCTTTTCTTTTCTTCAGAAGGTGAGATTTTTGCCGGGTGGGTGGGAAAATGCATAAAATAACAGTGTCGCTTATGGAAAAGGTTTTTTGGTGATGGGAAATGCGGTTAACTTATGGCAAATGCATTGGAAATATTTGTTATTTTTGTGATTAATATAAAAGAATTTTTTAGTTCTCCGAAAACTTTAATTAAATAGTTAATTATTTAATTCTTTAATTATTATTTTTGACTTATCAAAAATACCAATCATTTACAGGCTTAAATATTATTTATTGTATTTTTTCTCATTCACAAATAACCTTTCTAAATTTTAATAAGAATAATAGTTCAATAACTCAATTGTTGACCTCTTTTCCTTATGTAATAACTTTGATTCAACCTCACGTACCTTATGAAGGTAAACTAAATCATAAATAGTAAGCAAATAAATTATATTTCCTTTCTTGAAGTCCCGTAAGAACTTATTAAAATATTCAAAATGCCTTCCTTATTTCCGTGACCTCCTTTCTCTAGAAGCCATTAATTTTCTAGGCGGTCAATTGTCTACCTTTTGGGTTAAGTGCCTTTCCCAACGCCAGGCCATAGCCATAGGTAACTCATGTAAATGTTAACCCAGACACTAAAAATAAAACCAAAGGCTGGCAAATAAAAATTTATTGAGACAAAACCGAAGGCCCAAGTAAGCGAAGGAAGCCCCAAGGCAAACTCAGTCAGTCGAAAAGTACAAAGGATGTTTGCAGTCGTTTCACCTAACGACACTAATAAAATATTGAACAGGCCATCGATAACCGAAAAGGAGTTGCTGTCAACGAACCTTGAGGGGGGAGGGTAAGAAAGGTCCTTTGGAGATAGCGAAACGCTTACGTAGATGGCAAAGATGACGATTAAAACAAATTTCCACGACAACCTGGCGCCGTTTAGCCAGCGGAAGGAAGCGAAATTGTTAAACGCAAAAGTTGCAAAATGTCAGGAGATACATTATGGCAAGGAATTCGAGCGGCTGGAAGGGGAAACGGAAGCAGGACTTTACGACACACACACACACTTGAGGCTTTGCACCTATCATCCTTTTGGAAGGAGCAAAGGAGCGACTTGGCAACTTGCAGACAAGTTTTAAATGAACGACCAGCGGCTTCCGTTCGATGCGTTCCAAACTGGCCAATGCCCAGGGCTAGAAAAGGCACTGGAAATATTTTAAGAAAATGTACAAGGACATAGAAAGGTTAGAAAAATTAATACAAAATAATTACTATATCTTTGGCTTGCTGAAAATAATGAAAAATGATTGTAAAATCTTTTCTAGTTCTCAGAACTTTATTTAATCAAAATAAAAAATGATTTTTTGTATTATTTTTTTCAGTGCAGCCACTTCTGCGTGTGTGCCAGCGAAACGGTGTCTGTATGTCCATCCTGCGAAGCATGACAATTGCCAAAAGGATGCTTCCTCGAGTGGCGACCACTTGCCAATTGCGATTATGGTTTATGTACAGCCCGATAAAGGTCGTCAATAGGTCGCCACACACACACCAAGGACCCTCTCCACCTCAAGGATAACTCCCTCTCAATAGAGTGTCCTGGGCAAGGAGCAAGTTTTCCTACTTCGCTATCAGTTAGAGTCTGAACTTTTGCTGACCATTCGAGCGCCTTCAATGGCTCAATTATTTCGCTTCCATCTTCGTTTTTTTTGCTCTCCCTATAACTACAAGGATAATTCCTTCGTGGCGTCAGTCAAGCGCACACCCATACCCATAAATATTTAAGGACACACACTACATTTGAGCCGGGCTTTCGAGTGTTATTAGCGTAATTGAGTTTGCTAGCCAATTATGCATGCAATGGGCCAGAAGCGGATGGTTCGGACTACAAACTTCGGAATTTAAAGGCTGTCCTTGAATTTTGGGCATTTCAATGCAAATTACTGGGGCTGCCAGGACCTGCGGCACATCGTTGTGTGCGCAACAGTTCTTGAAAATTGCATTTTCTTAATTTATTTGCTATGCAAATTTATTTATTGACTGACTGGCCACAGACACAGCCACAGCTACGGCCCGAATGTCATTTTGGCACAGACATCCTCCTGTTTGCAGCAATGCAAGGATACAAGCCGGGAAATGTATGTTAAAGGAGCGGTGACAAAAATAGCACTAATAAGAAGTTGGAAAAATTAAAATAATCCTCCAGCTTGTAATATGTTAAATATGACTGCTAAATTAATAATACTTTACTTTATTAACTCTGAAAGTCAGAAAAAATATTATTATGTACATAATTAAAAATATTTAAATTGTATATAAACCTTAAGGACTAGACTTAGTTTTAAAGAAATGTATTTAATAAAAAAAGCGAATTTGCCTGTAGTTCTTAAAAGTTATAATTAAATACGTTTTCTTTTTCAATTATCACAATTTTATTTGTGAAGTACAG
The DNA here is from genome assembly GCA_008042795.1 of Drosophila asahinai. Classification (NCBI taxonomy): domain Eukaryota; kingdom Metazoa; phylum Arthropoda; class Insecta; order Diptera; family Drosophilidae; genus Drosophila; species Drosophila asahinai. The sequence goes on along the minus strand of VNJZ01006831.1, from coordinate 3,364 downwards.
GTAATTCCATCTCTTCTAATGATACATATTAAACAGATAATTTCAAGCATAACTAATTTTCAACAAAATTTATTTATATTTCTATTTAAAGGGTTTAAAAAATTAGTATTTCTATTATATTAAATTCACAGTGCTGTTTTCCTGAACTCAACTGTAATTGAACTCCACATTGCATCCTGCATTCATGCCGTTCATGAAGGGAATTCCCCCGAAATTGAGTGGAGGATTGAGTGCTTTCATTGAGAATGCAGGAATTTTGATTTTTCGGGGGAGGTGTGAATAATATTGAAAATCATATGCTCATTGCCAAATTCTTGGCATTAATTTGGTTTTCGGAATTAGAAACTCATATGGTAATCAAGCAGGCAAAATGTCAATCAAAATATGGATATGGTTTATGGTTTCAGAAGGTTTAAAGTCTAGAAATTAAAGCGTGACTAAGCAAATCGCTAAAGGAAATTATTAAGACCTTGTTTTTTATCGCAAATCACTTTTCAAGAGTGATTTGAATATGTTATGTTACTTACTTATGAAGAAATACTTTACTTTGTCTGGTTAAACGTTATTTAAAATGTTTTTACTTACAGAATATTAAATCAAAGGACTTTTTCAAGCTGACAATAAAAATACGCCAGACATCAATCAAGCAATTTCGGAACTTTTAAATTATTACACAATCCCCGATAACACATTTATGGCGTGTCGCTTCTCTCCCCTATCTTTGCATCTCCATCTCACACACTTAAAGCACACAAAAAATAAATAAAAATAAACAATAACCACAGGCAAGCCGAAAAAAAAGAAACAATAAAAACGAATGTAAAACGCAAAAAGTAACCACCGCAAAAGGGAAACACAAAAATTTCGCCCTTCGAGAAGACAATGCAAGTTAAATTACGTCACGCGGACAAGCTCTCTCTCACTCTCTAGGGAAAAAAGGGAAAATTTACTGTGTGAATTTTTCGGGAGCCAAGCAACACACACGCACACCCAGGCACACACACACACAATGCCCCTGAAGATATGCAATGCTCGATTTGGCATTGCGAACACCACAATGCCAACCGAAATTGCCAACTTAATTTATGTGCTGCGCTAATTAGCGCCATAATTTCATTTCCAATTGGCGCAACCGCAAAAAAAACTCGGGAGGGGGCAAGAAAAGTGTGGAGGATGTATGTGGAAAAGTTGGAAAAAAGATAATGCAGAGCCTGTTGCATCACAAAGGCTTCTTAATAAACTTTAAGAAGATTATTCGTGAGGGTTTTTCGGATTGGTCGTACATTGCAGGCTCATGCCTTTAGGCAGGGTTTCTAAGGCTCCGATTTCAGAGTTCAGTGCCCAACCATGATTTTAAATAGACTACGTATTTTATATATCAGTTTTAAGAACCGATATAACCCCTTGTCAGGACAACTGTGACATAAATCCACCAAATCATTGCCTCCCTTTTTTTTTGAGCTCTCTTCCTATTTTCGAACCACTCGCGCCTTGCATGCGAAATTCAGAGGAAAAAAACCCGCTGGCTTTCCGAAAAATAAAATCGAATTAAATGCAGTGCACATATGTATGCTGCCGCCCCTCCTCATTTTCCACCACTCGCCCCGCACAACACACACCGCCCGCCCCCCTAACAAATGATGTTGACCGCCCATGGTCATGGATGCTAATTAATCTTGATTTTCAACAGAAGCAGAGTCCGTCAGTGGATATTAGAGTGTGCAAGTGTCCTTACGTCAAAGTGACAATTAAATTAATCATGATGCCAAACGATTATGTCAACAGGACACCCCAACACACACACACACATGAAGCTTAAAGAACACACGAATGCAGACCCCCCAAGGAGTCGAGCGTCCATGGGTGTCGAGTGAGTATTCGTGTCTCCGTGGGTGTTGCAAAATCTAATTAGATGCGGCCATCAAACTTATAATTAACATTTTGACCGCAGCACACAAAATTTTTGCAAAAAGAAGAGACACCATAAGCAACAAAAAAACATGGACACACCGCTTGGATTTTGTGCATGTGCGAGACGTTTTTAATTAGTTTTGCGGTTGACACATAAACTCAAGCTTTAATTTCAAATTGTATTTTATGAAAACCTCAACCCTGCACTTAAAGGCAAATTAAGGGAATTTTCAAGTTAAAGTCAGTTTAAAGATATTTATTTAAGAACGAATATCATATACCTTAAAGAGAATATGAAAATTACCTTTAAAATCGTATCTTTCAAAATCGATAGACCATTTATTTACCATCTGAAATAAAGGCAAAAAAAAACCAAACAAATGTTTTTTTAACGGATTTTTTACCTAGAAATGTCCTAGAAAAGTTAAATCATTTTCAAGTTTCCGTTAAAAAAAAAGTGGAAGACATTGATAAAATGGTAGGGAACATTCCTAAACAAAACGTATTCCAAACAACGTAACTTACGTAACTTAAAGTAAATGTATGTCAATATTTGGTATTAAAAACTCAAAAATAATCTCCTACACATCTATTCTTATTAAATATATTTATTGGACAATTATTTATGTTTGAATTATGATTATATTTAAATATTTAAATACCCGTGACTTTAGCCCTAACCAGTGCTCCCAGATCAGGGGATTCCCCCTAAATTTAGGGGTTTTTTGATGTCCTAGGGGAATTTTAGGGGGGAAGAATTTTTAGGCGTTTTTTTTCCGAACTGATTGATTTAAATTTCTTAAGAAAATCTCTATAAAATTGCTTTTTTTTATTATAAATCACCTAAAATGGCGAGAATATCAAAATAAATACTGCACACGGTTTTTGTATCACTTAAAAGTTTTGCCAGCTGATGTTGGCGCATTCCGTGAACCCGCCTTTAAGAACTGGTATTCCACAGACATTTTTTCGCCTTGCAACGTTCCACGTCATAATTAGATATTTCTTCGGTAATTCTCTATTAACGGAGCCCCTTCCAAAAAAAAAAAAAAAAAAAAACCATAGATAGGGGGTACTTCAACTAGCATTTGGGTATCAAAATTATGTTGGGGACGCTCTTAGTTTAGCCACAATAATTCTTTAAAGTTTTGCCTAATTCCCATACAAAATGTGCTTGGAAACCGTTGCTACGCAAACACGCGCACAATGACAAGCGCCTGTCTGTGTGATCGGTACAGTGGTCTGTGAAGCTTATAATTTTTGTCAAATTGTGCTTAGCTTAAATACTATATATGTCGAAACTTTGCACACTTTGAATACATTTATGCGTGAAATATAAATAAAACAAACATTTTACAACGTAAAATACTTATTAATTAACGACTATTTAATATTAAGCCGTACATTTTAGGCGCAATTCATTTTTGAAGTTTAACCTTAATTTTTTAAGACA
>VNJZ01006830.1:0-30765 GCA_008042795.1 Drosophila asahinai | reverse complement strand
ATACAGCTGCGGTCAAAATAATAGTAGTGCTCATTGGGGTTATCGAAATATCACAAAAAATCAGCTTTGTAAGCTTTAAAAAAAAATCATTTTAATTTTCATTGAAACTTAACTAATAATAGATGTTAATAATACATAACAGCTTAAGATTACTTATTTGATTTTTTAAAGAAAAATAAAAATGTAAATTTTTTCAAAAATTAAGTCAGTCAAAATAATAGTAGTGAAACTTTTCATAAGATATCACAGCCTAGAAAAATTTTCTAAAAATTATTAATTGATTTCATATTATAGAGTAATGTCTTAAGATTATATTAGTATTTAGTTGAATATCCTTTGTTAGCAATAACGGCTGCGCAGCGACTTGGCATTGAATTAACTAAATTTTGGCATCTTTCCACAGGAATAGAGTTCCAAGACCTTTGTACAGCTTCCCAAAGTTGAAAGTTGTTGGTTGGTTTTATTTCCGAGACGGCTTTCTTCACATCACACCATAAATTCTCAATCGGGTTGAGATCGGGTGACTGTGCGGGCCATTCCATTACGTCTACGTGGTTGGCCGCAAACCACTCTTTGGCCAATTTACTTGTGTGCTTTGGGTCGTTGTCCTGTTGGAAAGTCCAAACTAGTGGCATATCATCAGAGGCATATGGTAGCATCACTTCGTTCAAGATTTGGACATATAGATGACGATCCATAATGTTCCTCACCCAATACACTGGCCCAACTCCATGATACGAAAAACTTGCCCATATCATAATTGACGAACCGCCGTGCTTAACCGTTTTGCAGGTATATTTTGGGGCAAACTCACATAAAGGTGGTCGTCTAACATACTGCCGAGACCCACGTCCACCAAAAAGTACAATTTTGGACTCATCCGACCACAAAATGTTCCTCCATTTTTCTAAGGGCCAGTTTAAGTGATTTTTGGCAAATGCTAGGCGCTTGACAACATGTTTTTTTGTTAACAATGGCACTTTTCTTGGACTTCTTGCCATGAGGTCATTGTCTCTAAGTGTTCTTCTAATCGTTTCTAGGCTTCCATCAATACCACATCTTTTTTTCAAGGCTGCAGCAGACATGAACGGCTCAGATTTCGCCTGCCTAATTAGGCGACCCACTGATCTCTGAGTCAATTTCTTTGGTCGACCGCGTGTTTCATTGGTGGGCTCATATTTTATGGCATTACGTATCATTGTTGGTGAGCAACCAATAATTTTCTGCACTTCAACGTAAGTTTTCCCTTCAGAGATCAACTTTTTAATCAGGTTTCGCCTCTCAGCAGAACAATGTTTGCCACGGCCCATATCTCCAGGACCAAATGGATACAAAGGATCTAAAAATGCTATAGACTGTTTAATAACATCCTTAACTAATATTTAAGACAACAAACCTTGCAAAAAAAGGAATAAATTTACTTATTCTTAAAAATATGTTTGGCACTACTATTATTTTGACTGCACCAAACACTGACTTAATTGCGAATGATGACGAAAAGTAATAGAAGATGATCTGATAAGAAGACAAAACTCCACATTCTGATAGAGCACACATTAACAGTTACCAGTGTGATGGAATGAATAAGATTTGTCAAAGCATATAGAAATTATAGCGGTTAAACTTTTCGCTAGGCCAGCACTACTATTATTTTGACCGCAACTGTATATATATCCATATATTGCTATTTATACACTCGAAACACATGGCTCAATGTCGAAAGCGGAGCAACGATTTCTTCTCATTGTTTCGAAAGAATAAAGCGTCACCCCCAAAACTTATATGACATCACGAACAGATCACTTCACTCCGAGCTTTGAGATTGCTCATTTAATTTGTTAGGTTCATGATTAATACGGCTTTATTAATAGCCCTAAGATGTGGGTCGCCACTTCTGATTAATGCAGGATTCCATATGCATCATCTACGAGAGGGTGGATATGAGCGTTTTGCATTAATCGTTAAGTGTGGCTTGCATTCCATATGACTCAGAATGTTTGATGAGTTAGTTCTGGGAAATGTAGAATGTAAATGTATGATACAATATTATTCAGATGAAAAGTGTAAGCTTTATCATGCTTTAGAAATAGATTTAACTACTTACCTATTTCTTGAATGAAATAATCTAAGAATAACCAGGTAATAACTTGTTAACTGGAACCACCTTAACTCTTATCAAGTTGGCACTAAACCGGAACTGACGTGGCCCGCCAATGAAAAGCACCTTGTACTGGGAAAATACCTTCTTATTGTTAGTCAGAGAACAACAAATAAAATAGAGAATCAATGTCATAGAAAGGGAGCTTACATTTGTGAAATTAGGTTTTAAATAAACATTAATAATTGGGTTGAACTTTAAACAAAATCTTAAATATTTCCCTTCATACTTTGCAATATCTCTTTTAATTGCTTTTATAATCAACAGCAATTTTTGTGGCATTCCTGGTAATTTTGAATATTTCAAACCAGAACTACACCAAAAAAAAAGATCGACATAGAAACTATACTATTGTTACATGAATTCTAAACTCTTGAGTATTAAACATTTCTTAATAAGATGCCTATTAATTTGATACTACGAAAGTATAAAAACTATACTATCCTGCACCAAACCTTGACAAAAATCACTAACGCGACAAACAGAAAAGCACTAAATTCCAGCTAACGCGATATGTTATCGAATTTTCGATGTAGGTTCGTATAAAAATAATACTCGAAAATACACAATTGAAACTTTGGAGTGTAAAAATTATACTTTTAGTATATATATGATGTTTTGAAGTATACAATTTACACTAAACCCGTTATACTACTTGAGTATACTTTTAAGACAATATTGTAGATAGGTTAAACTCTTGTTTTTTTTTTTGGGTGTAGTAAGGCCTTAATGGTCTCTTGGCTTTTTTCTAGGCTTCCTTTGGTTTCTTCTAATAAATGCAGTTAACCTTAGCTGATTTCAGCCAACACTTTTCGGCCCCTTCTCTTGGCCCTTTCTAACTAACTCCGTCTTCGCTTATTGTGTTTTTTTGTTTTCGTTGTTTGTGGGCCACTTGTGCAATGTTGCCGCTTTTGCCTTTTGGCACCTCATTTCGTGTCTCTCTTGCTCCTCGCCGACTGCTCCCCCTGTTGTCTCCTCTTCTCCTCCTCGGCTTCTTCTTCTGTTGGTTGCTTTTGCTTGCGCTGCTCCCATTTCGTTTTTGGCCGTCCATCATTTCAAGTTAACGGTTGCGCGTACGAACAGAGCCAACAAGCATTAAAAGCAACAACGAAACTAACACACTTTTTTGCCCAACCCCCTCTGCTGCTCCTCTTTGTCTTCTTCTTCTCCTTCTTCTTCATTGCCGCCCCTCTTTTTGCGCTCCCCTTCTGTGTGCGCTTTCTGTTTTTTTTTTTTTTTTCTATCCATAAGTTGCCTTTTCTTCTTTGTTTGAGTTTCGTTTCGTTTTTCTTTTTTACCTTTTCTTGTTTTTGTTTTTGTACAGATTCCTGCATACTTTCGCTTTTTTTTTGGTTTTTATTTTGTTTTATTATTATTTTTGTTGTATTTATTTGTTTTTATATATTTGTTGTAGTTCCCTATTCGTATTGCCATTCTTTGTTTATAGCTTTTAATAGCAAGAAAAGAAAGGGATCTGAAATCATTTCAAAAAGTTCCTGAAAGTATGCAACTTTTTAACATAAATTCAAAACTAAGCATAATACGTATTAAATTATAGAAAAATATAATAAGCTAATCAAAATTATAAATCAAAAGCTTTAAAGCTGTGGTGCCTAAAGGCCTGGCTTGCAAGTCAGCAAATTTCTCTCCCAGGCCTCTGCCGGCACACGCACAGTATGTTCAGAATGTAAGCAAAGCATCCGTGCTGTCCAAAAGCAATTTGCAAATTGGTGACTAAATCTAGTCATTTTTAGAGTTAAATATATATAAGTATTAAAAACCATTCAAGCTCTTTTATCTAATATCTGGTCACATTATTTTATTCTCTAATCACACACAATTTCTATATCTAGATGGAAAGTAACTTCTTTTATTTTGTATCCTTCCATTTTATTTGAACATATTATTTTGTTATTCTCCTGGCTTTTTACTTCTTCGAATGGCTTTGCTGCCATATTGGCTGTAAAAGCAACAAGAAAATATATGTAACCCAAGGTGGAGGTGGTAGGCGGTGGAGGTGGCTTTATTGAAAGAGAAATTAACTGAAATTTACTTCGCTGCTGGTCACCATCGAAGTGAAGCCAAAGCCAAAGCCAAGAGAGCGCTCCGGTGCCACAGTTGTTGGCCCAGTTAATTAAAAGCGAACCCCCTTTGCCGGGCCATGCCACCCGCGCAGGAAAGCCAAGCAAGGAGAACCCCCCCCACACCCTCTGCGATGTCAGTCAGAGTTGAGTTAACTTTCGGATGGGTTTGCCAGAGGGGGGGGGCCAAGGGGTGGCTATACTATATTATCGATGGGCGTTGAAATGTTTATGGCGAGATTACACCGTTAACTGATTTGACACAGCTTTGTTGTGGGGCCCGTGACGTCGATAAGGTGGAATAAAGCCAGGAAGGAAGGAAGGGATATATAGGGGTTTACGATGTGTTGGGGATTTGTTCACGGTACACAGGATGGATCTTGTGATTGGGCGTGTACATATGTATGTAGGAATGTGCATATATAGATGGCAATCAAGGTTCTTCGATTGCTTGGTAAGGGTTAAGAAATTCCCTTGGTAACAACCTTCAAGCCATTGAGAGTTTTGATAAATATAACTACTTGGTACTTTGAGTTATTGTTATTGATATTGATACACAAGTACATCCATATATTAACAAAGGAATTAATAATTAACTTTTCCAAGACCTTGTAATGAAATTTAAATGATTTTCGGACATTTTAGTTATCGTTTTAATCGATAACAATATCAATATAATGTGTCTAGGGTTATTTATACATTTCCAAATAGCACATTACAATTAGTTCCCAATTTGAAACGATTATTTGCCATATTTGTTATTGATTTAATCAAAAAGTTATCGGGATCTTATCGATTATTGTATCTTTGTATTTGATTATCGCCTTAATTAATATACATTTTTACAAAGCACATTCTAAAATGACTAGTTATAGTTGTAATCGATAATGTTATCGATATATTCTTTTCTTGAATTCTATTAAGAATCACATTACAAATGGGATCCCATTTTAAACGATTATTTGCCATGTTTGTTATCGATTAAATCGAAACGTTGTAAAAGGTATATAGTAAATCACTAATTGAATTATTTTCTACGATTATTTAATCGATTATGGCAATCTGTATATTAGTTATCGCTTTAATCAATACCTGTATGTACAGATCACTTTCGAAGATTTCTTTAGTTATCGTTTTAATCGATAAAAGCGTAAATATATGGTTATCTGGGATTATGAATAAGCTTTTAAGGACCACAATATAATCTTAACCAATTTTAAACGATTATTGGCCATACTTATTATCAATTTAATTTAAAAATGTGTTTAGTTATCGGCTTAATCGATAACAAAACGTATACAAAGAGCACAGTAGACATTCCCATCTTGCTCGCAATTAAACCTTTTTAAGTAGTTGAATATTTTTTGGTCGTTGCCCCGTTTTACCCCGCATTTCTCTCCGTTGCTGTTGCTACCATTGACCGGCATTGACTAACTTTCCCTTCACTTTCTCTCTCTTTTTTGCAGAACCGACAGCGGCGGCAGCACCACCACCACCACCGAACTGGCGCGTGAGAATCTCTTCCAGCCGAACATGGACGATGCCAAGCCGGCCAGCAAGTCCTTGTCCTACGGCGACTCGTCCTCGTACAACTCATCCTCCTCCTCCTGCTCCTCCTCCTCCTCGAATGCCTCCTCCACGGGGCGTGGCGGCGTCTGCTCCCTGGAAAACCAACCGCCTTCGTCGCGTCAGCTGATGACCCCGGCCGGGGCATCCGCACCGGCGGCCGCTAACTCAGCGCCGCTATCCGTTTCCGGCTCCGCCTCGGCCTCGGCCAGCATCGGACGGAAGCGTCACCTGTCCAGCAGCAATCTGGTGAACGATCTGGAGATACTCGACCGGGAGCTGAGCGCCATCAATGCCCCGATGCTGCTGATCGATCCGGAGATAACCCAGGGGGCCGAGCAGCTGGAGAAGGCGGCGCTCTCGGCCAGCCGCAAGCGATTGCGGAGCAACAGCGGCAGCGAGGACGAGAGCGATCGCCTGGTGCGCGAGGCCCTGTCCCAGTTCTATATACCGCCGCAGCGCCTCATCTCCGCCATCGAGGAGTGCCCCCTGGACGTGGTTGGCCTGGGCGGTGGCATGGGCATGGGCGGTGGCATGAGCATGGGAATCGGAATCGGAAGCGGAAGCGGAGGAGCAGGCGCTGGCGCCGGCGTCGAGATGGGTTCCATGAGCATGAGCATGAGCATGAGCAAGCGCAGCAAGCTGAGCAACGACCATCATCATCTCGGCCACCATCATCACCACCATTTGCACCATCACCATCACCTGGAGCTGGTCGACTTCGATATGAACCAGAATCAAAAGGACTTTGAGGTGATCATGGACGCACTGCGTCTGGGAACGCCGACGCCGCCGAGCGGCGCCAGTAGCGATTCGTGCGGCCAGGCGGCGATGATGAGCGAGTCGGCCAGCGTGTTCCACAACCTGGTGGTCACGTCGCTGGAGACATGAAAGTACCAGTAAGCAGCAGCAGCAGCAGCAGCAGCAGCAGGCAGACAAAGATTAAAAAGCGTTTAGATTTTAAGTATAAAAAACAAGAAAAACAAACTTAGGCTATGACAAAACCTTTACTCTAAGCTAGTTTTAAAATTAAAAGAAAGATAAGAAAGAAAGATCGAAAGCATTACTCATTTTAAGATAAACAAACAAAATATTAGTATTTAAAACAGCAGCAGATACAACAAATTAAGACAAAAGCGAAAGCAAAAAGCAAAACAAAAATCAAAGAATTTGTAGTCAAAAAAAGAGAGAAAACAAAAACCAGATCAATCTATAAGTTAAATGTAATAAATACACCCAAAAAGAAAAAAATCAACAACATCCAGGCAAAAACTTCAGTTGGTTTCCATTTCGGTTTCGCAGAAGAATCAAAACTTAGACGAGCAAGAAACCAAACCAAAAACCCCCACAATTCTAGGCCAAGCGGCACATTCCAGGGTCCTAGCTCGCTAGCTTCGTACGTTATATATCTCTAAACTATATAGTACATATGTACATATGCCTGTAATCCTAAAAAACAACCGAAATTTTCGTACTTGTTCTTCATTTGAGATTTTTTTCTAATATATATCTCACATACAAAAATTAAATTTATATTTTGTTAAAGCCACCCCCAGAAGTTCTCCTAGTCAATACTAAAAAAATATACAAACGAAAGAGAACACAGCAGAAAAAAAAAAACTTTTATACAAGGTTTCATATATTATTTTGTACAAAATCCAGTAAAGGGGTTACGTTAAGCCAAAGAAGGTATAGAAACCTTTGGAAATATTTTCAATTTCTAGAGGATTTTGAAAAAGTTCCAATTTTATGGCGAATGTCGTAACCCCTTAAAATTCAATTTTTAACCTCAAGCACAAGAAACATTCTTAAAAAAAAAAAAAAAAAGATTTTTTTCAAAAATAGCAACAAAACAAACAAACAAAAATATTATACAAAAAAAGTGCAATTAGAATTTTATAAAATATTGAAAGCAAGCCTCAAAACAAATTTAAAAAAAAAAAAAAAAAAAAAAAAAAAAAAAAAAAAAAAATCAACAAAAGTGCATTGAATAAGATTTAAATACAAATCGGTCAAAATTAACAAGTTATAAAGGTAATAATTAGTGTATATTATAAACTATTTAAGCAAAAAAAAAAACAACAAACAAAAACAACAATTTTTTCTTCGAAAAACAAAAAAGTTATGGCTGTGATAGAATTTTAAGTTTAAGTTTTTTTGGCTAAAAAGAAAAAAACAAACAAAAAAGTTACAATTTAGAAAGCAAAAAGAAAAATGAAAAAAAAAACAATAACAAGAAGAAATCATGGATATTATGATCAATGAATGGATGTGTAAAAAGCAAACATTTTTAGTATTAGTAAGAGGAAAACAACCAAACAAAACGAAACAAAACAAAAACTAATTGTGTAGAAGAAGCCACCGCACCGCGAGAGCTGCACTTTCTTCGGCGCGGAGAAAGAGAGAATCTTCTGCCTCCCCTCCGCCCCGTCCGCGTGCAACTTTCGCTCGCTTTTTGGCTTTCATTGATTTTATATACTTACACACATACACCTACGTACATATAAATATGTATAAACAGATATAAAAATATGTTTTTTTTTTTTTGCGCATTTTCTACAAGTTGCCGCCTCGCCTCGCCTAAGCTTTCGTTTTCGTTTTCGTTTCACGTTTCCACGTTTCTCGCTTTTGTTTTCGCTCGTCCGTCGTTCGCCGAAGAAACCTACTTATTCTGTTCCCTCGAAGATCGCGGCGAAAAACGGATTCAAACGCAGGGCGGGAAAGTCAAAGATTCGGAGGAGAGCGGGTGTCCTTTATCGATAACATTAACCTTTTACTGTTACCAATTAACACACATTTTGTTTAATTATATGTATGTATGTATACATAAGTTTCTATTCGATGCGATTATGTTTTTCCCCACGGAGCAGTGCACGTCGTAATTATTATTGTATGTTTTTTGTAACTAGAAGAATTATTTACAAGTTTTAGCGAAACATTTACACGCATATGTATTTCCATTTTAGTTAATATTCCTACATTTATTCATACATAGTTAAACCAATATACATACATGTATAGTGTGATCTGCCCCGCAGACCGAAACTATTAAGCATTCAAAAATTAACAAAAAAAAAAAGCTATGCAACAAAGGCAGCAATAAATTATACAAAAAAAAGTACGCACATTATTTCGTTTTTATTTATATTTTTATTTGATTTTATTCTAGCTGTCTATGACTTATGATTTCCAATTATCGATATGTGCTACCGATTGGATTTTGGTTATCGCTTCTATTCGATTTGTGGGAACTACGCCGATATCTTGGGTTTCATTTCATTTTTTATTTCTCGTCTATCTATCGTCCAAATTATTTTCCTTTTTCTAAGCAATCGATATGTTGTTGTAATCGCTTCTGTTCGATTTGTGGAAACTACGCCGATATCTTGGGTTTCATTTCATTTTTTATTTCTCGTTGTCCATATATCGTCGATATTTTTTCTTTTTTCTAAGCAATCGATATGTTGTTGTTATCGCTTCTGTTCGATTTGTCGAAACATAATGAACTTCCTTGATTCTTTTTACTTATATGTAGAATTCCATGCTGTCTTTGACCTATGACTTTCTATCGTCGATATTTTCTTAATCTTCTTAATCTATGCTATCATTGCATTTTTCTTATCGATTTGAAGTTCGATTTGTGGATTGATTTAATTTTGTTAGTCGGAAAGTTTCCGGCTTATGAATTTCTATAGTCGATATTTGTTTATTCCTAGTCTTTGTTATCGATAGGATTTTAATTATCGCTTCGCATATTTTGTGTTTTTTTCTTATATTTTCTATTATTTTCAAAATTTTCTTTGAATAAGTTTTTTTTTTTGGCCTTGAGTGTTTTTTAAAACCCTATCCTCCTCTACCCTTCCCACTCCCCATCCCGTTATCGATAACGATTGCTCAATCACCGCGATGGCTCTGTGAGATCATCATCGTTATAGCTATGAGCCCACGAAAATGTTTCAGTGGGTTGACCTAGCCCAGGGTTAGGCCGCTGGCTTTTGTTTTGTTTATACACTTTTTTGGGGGTCAAATTTATTGAAAGCACAAAACGATCAACAAGCAACTCAGCCAGCAAGCAAGCAAGCAAGCAAGCGAGCGAGCTCACACTCGAAATTGTTCCGTTGACTGCATTCCGGTCCGTTCGCCTCGCTTTGAATGCCAAATTTTTTGGACCGACGCGACGCTCTCCAGCTCTCCGGCTCATAGATGGGTCTATGGCAAGCCAGCACACTTTGGGCTTTTGGCCAATGCCGCACTCGTTCAACGACTCCGGGGCTCCGGTGCTCGGGCTTGAACCCATTCGATCGGCAAGTTTCGGTTACGGCCTTGGAGCTTTTTGGCCAAAAAGAGTCTTGAGAAGTCCCCCATTATTATTTCCTTCCTACGATTTCTAGATTCTGTGAAATGACAAAGCTATATAATATTTATTTATGGGTAAGCCCAATAGTTTTCCATATATCGTTATAAACCAGAGATGGGCACTCAGCGGCCCTAAAGGCTCCCAGAGCTCTTTTAGTCCTATCTTAGTGTTATAAAAAACTAAAAAAATTAATATTAAACTTCGTGGGAATACTTCCAGATATTTATTAGAAAACTTTTGATTTAAATCTTGACTTTAAAATTAAAATAATGATCGGGGGAACAGAAAGTAAAACATACGAACGGTTTAGGTTATGATTTGCCAACTGAATAATACCTCTTAATCTATGGACCAGTCTCTCTAGCACATACACTTACATACCTATACATATATATACATACATATGTAACTAAATATATAAACTTGATTTGTAGTTACAAAGCTGGAAGCCTCCGCCTCCACTTTCGTTTTTTAATTTCCATGTTCCAGAAATGATTTAACTTCATATAGAGATATATATATATTTAGTATATACACGTAGAGTAGGAGTTAAGGATACATAAGTGCTTTTTAATGGAATATATAAAGACCGCAACACAGAGAAGTAACAGCTCACGATGTGGGCCAGTAACAAGTAACAAGTAACAAGTAACAAGTAACAAACGACATATGAACTAAATATACAGAGCATAGATATTACGTACATATTTATTATGAGTTGCTTTTAGTGTGATAATTCATTAGCGAAGCAAACATAAGAGAACAATTTGCGAATAAATTCTAAGAAAACCATGCGACGATCGTTTTACTACTGGGTGTGGATCATCTGTAAATAAATGCAAACAATTAATTAAATATCGAGGGCTTCCGGGGATATATTAATTGAACACTTTAAAAAGCCGCTTAAAATCCGCAAGTAATAATAATAAGTTTTTTCGAAATAAAATAGAGTGAAAAGCATCTCGGTAGCCTTGAATTTCGAAATATTTTGATCACAGTAGGCCTTTGCTACTACATCCCAGCCCTTGGGCCTGTTCAAATTCATAATCAGTCGAAGCCTCAACTAGAGCAGACAAACTTTCTAGAAAATCTACAGTACAAAATTTTAAGTTCCCAATATTTGCAGTAAATTTTTTAAATAAATTGTAAATTGTATAAATTGTATCATCATGCCACCAAAGGCGAAAAAAGGAAAGCCAAGGACTCGTGGCGCTAAAGAGTATCCAAAAGCCAAACAATGCGCTGCGGCCCGCAAACGCAAGACGGCGATGATTAAGACAACCAAGTACTCGACGAAGCGCAGCCGGGTCCCTAAATCTAGGCCAAGGAAGAGAATGCCGCGAGCAGCAGCCAGTTACAAGAGGGCACCCAGGGCTCGTCCCTGCCGACTTGGCCAGGAGAACCCTCTCGAACAGCTTCCATCATTCCTAAAGGGAATATTTCTTGGCCTCGGCTCGGTCGGGTCGTACTCGTCTTCCGGTTATCCATCTGTTGAAGGTTCATCGCTTGAGGAAAGTTCATTTGTTAGGGAATATTCATCTTTTAAAGGACAGAAGCCAAAAAATATTCCTAGGCCTGCGACGACTTCTTCAAGCCAACGCCTTCAGCAAACTGTTATGATGGATTTCATGCCGAACCTGAGATCCTTCGAATCCGAAGTGATGTCCAAGCTGGAGCGGCCCTCGTCGGGGCATTATGCCGTACAGGCTACAAGTCTCCCGAGCCTTGACAGCGAGCATTATTTCACAGAGGATTCGGTGCCCCAGAGCTCGCAGGGAGGTGTTAGCGAGGATAAATAAATTTTAGTTCATTTTACTTACTATATCTAGTTTTTCCTGGGCGTTGTGTGTGAAGAAACACTTTATTTGAATGTATTTTCTTTTAGTTCTCGGATCGATTTTTTATTAATATATAAAAAGCTATATACCGATAAGCAGGTATAGCTTTTGGAAAGGTTTGTGCATATTTAGATTTTTGATAAATCAATTGGATCAGAAAAATGGGGTTTTTAATAGCTAATCACTTTGCCCTCACATAAATAGTCTAAATAAAATATTAAGAATATATAAGAACAATTTATTTTTGTTTAAGTTTTTGCCAATTGTTTTAAAAATCCCGATAAAGATTTTGATGGTCACCCTAAACAGTATAGCTCTTGACATTGCTCAACTTTTGGTGTACGAGTACAACACACGTCTGAGAAAATTCGACTTTGAAACTTATTAGCCATTCAATGTGTTAGTATAGTACAAAATTTGAAATCAGAGATTATAATCTCAGAAAATGATGAAAATGTATTAAGCCAGGAAAATAGCTAAATGCCCAGCCAAGGCCAGCACCAGCAAAGACACAAACCTCCATTTAGCCCTGGGAAAAATACTAGCTGCGAAATCCACCACGGTGAATCCACCACAGCGGGAATATTCGCAGAGCATGGAAACGGTCACACTGCGATTAAAAAACTAAAAATCGAGCGCGAAGTTTTGAACGTGCAAGTAGCAAGAATCGTGCAAAAGTGTCGCTAACTGACACTGAAAAGCACAGCAAGCGAGCAAAAACCCGTATAGTTGTCGGCAAATTGCATAGAAAACTGCATAACGTTTTTATTATCCTTTTAGGTAGAGCTGGAAAAGTATCGAAGTTTTCGAAGTTTTAGTATGAAAACATCGATGTTACATCGATGAACATAGATAATTTTCCAGCTCTACTTTCAGGGTATATCCACGTAGTGACGATGAGCACCGAGACTGTGGTGCGCAAGGTGAGCCGTAGACAAATTTTGTGACAATTAATACTCTAAAAAAAATGGACCCTAAAATCAAGAAATTTGTCCTATTTTTGTCTTCCAGAAAAGCTCACCTTAAATATAAGCTTAACATTTTCTTATATATATTTAAAATTAGGGCATATTTAAAATTAGGGAAAATTGATATAAATTTTTTATTTTAATTTAAAGACAAATTTTCTTAAATTTAGGGGGACTTTTCTTTATTTTTTGGGAAAATTTCTTATGAACAAAGTCAGGAAAAATTAACAAATTTAGCAAAAGAAAATTAGAATTTTTTTTGTATATACTTCTGCGATTTTTCCGCGATACTTTTGCGACTTTTCCGCGATATTTTCCGATTCGTCATTAAAAGCATTTATAACCAAAATATTAAATAATATCAGAAACCAAATTTTTATCGATTTTTCATCATTTACATCATAATTTTTAAATATATTTGCTTAAATTTCTAATCTTAATAAGCAGATTTATTAATCTAATAAAAACTGACACAGAAAAGCTTTCCGAATTGAAATTAAGGCTGTTTTGGCTTAGTTATGATGGTTTTAATCTTAGATTTTCAAAAAAAATAAAAACATATTTTTCCACACAGTCTTTGATTCAAAAAATGTGGAAAGTACGGTCTTCTTAAGAGCCTATTATAGCCAAAAAGGAAGTGATAGCCAAAAGCCGTGTATTTTCCGATTCGTCGTTAAAATTGTAAACACTTAAAACCAAAATATTGATAAATATCAGAAAAAAATGTTGTATCGATTTTTCAAAATGTGATAGAGGGGGAAGGGAATATTTTTCCAAAAAAGCACGAAAAAATTTTTTTTTCTAAATTTCCAATCTTAATAAGCAGATTTATTAATCTAATAAAAACTGACACAGAAAAGCTTTCCGAATTGAAATTAAGGCTGTTTTGGCTTAGTTATGATGGTTTTAATCTTAGATTTTCAAAAAAATAAAAACATATTTTTCGACACAAATGTGGAAAGTACGGTCTTCTTAAGAGCCTATTATAGCCAAAAAGGAAGTGATAGCCACAAGCCGTGTATTTCCCGATTCGCCGCTAAGGGGTGGAGTGGACACGGACACCGTGCTGCAAGGTGCGTCCTGCCGCATCGCACCTGCTCCGCTTCTGAGCTTCACAAAGCTCTTTATGGAGCTTTAGAGCTTCCATTCCGACGAGGGTTGTTTGCTTACGCAAGCTGGCTGGCTTGGGCTCACGCTCGCTCCCTTTCTAACCCACAGAGGCGAAAGGGCGCGCGCCCTACGCCGTCGTCTAGCCATCCCTGTCTGGCGCCGCAGCTCGCTTTCGCCTTGGCCGCAGGACCGTATTTTTTGTTGGTACCACAAGCGATTTTGGCTTGGCCCCGATTGAAACAGCAAGAGTCCGCCGTCCGCCCACGACGCAGTGCGAAATCGAGCGAAAATGTGTACTCCGGACAGCAGCGCTGGCAGGGATTAGGCAGGCACAGGCAGCGGCAGAAAGGATTTGCACCAGGACTCGGGCAGGACTTGGCGCCTGGCGCAGCAGCAGGCTGCCCTGAGGTGCTCCGCCCTATTTTGAGGTCCTCTGCAGGTTGACACACAAAGCGAGAGAGGACGAGGACGCATAGGACGCGAAGGTGTAGGAGTAAGAGGAGGAAGAGAAGGAGCGCGAAGCCATGTCTGAAACAGTGCAGGAATGCGGAAACTTTGGTCTCGCAGAACAGTGTCGCCAGTGAACAGCGCTTAACCACAGCAGCCAGTTAATCGTACAGAGCACTGCCAACAGCAACAACAACAGCATTCAAAACAATAACACAGTTACGATCTTCGAGCCGTCGCCGCAATGAGAGTGGGCGCGGGCCCGGACGCGGGCTACGATAGCCACGACTATGGCTCCGACGACACCATGGGCATCACTCACCTGGACTGGCCCTTCCTCATCAAGGTGCGTACCGCCCATACCCATACTGGCGCAAAGCTCGCAGCAATTTGCAGTAAATACCGCACACGGACACACGCACACACGCACACATGCGCGCATATTTGCACGGTTTTTAGGTTAAGTCGAGACAATATGCAAAGTGTCGAGTGTCGAGTGTAATGTGTATAAGTGGGGTTTGTGTGTCAAAAGCTGGAGCTGCGCTCATGCGGCGCCAAGTGCGCGAACAGCGCTGCATGAGCTCCACTTCACGAATTTGCTCCACTTCCCATCCACACGAAGGTCGTGAAGTCTAAGCTGTTTAGGAGGACGAGATAGCAGCACTGCAACACTATTTACATATACATATGCACACTGAGAAAAAAGATTATTGATTGCACAGAAATTATCATACACGGTTTCTTACGATTTTTAGTTGTCATTATTATTATTTTAGTTATGGTTTATTCTTACCTAAGTCGTAATCTACGAAATAGGAAAAAGATGGCTCCGTACAACAAATGAGGCTTACTTAACTATTTTTTGTAATTTTGAAAATATTCTTTGGTGCTAGGTACACCCACACTTATTACTAATACTAATAAAATATTTAAGGCCCCAAATTCAGTTAAAATTAGTTTTTCTCTTACATTGACACATTTTGTAGCATAGTTTAAGACACATTTTTAAGTGATTTCAATACGCTAGTGATTTGTTTAGCACCTCCATATCCTCCGTATTTCTGGTACCAATCGGCCTAAAATTCCCAACCTTTAATTTTGGGTTATCCCCGTAAAAAGTAATAATGTGAAAACTGAATTTTCACTACCTGAATAGGTACCTCAAGTAGCTCCTTTCTTTATAAAAAATTCTACAATTTCCTTTGCAATTCCAACACTTTTCACAATGATCTTAATTATCTACACAAATTACCCAATTTAACCCACTTGGGAGTTTCTACCTTGCGTTCTAGCTTTCTGCCTAAAATGTATTACACTTCGTGATTCTTTATTTCGGTCTTTTGTTGAATTTTCTCAGCTGAACTCTTCTTCTCAAGTTCTTTTAATAAAACCCTCTAGAGAGCGATTCAGTTGGGCGCTCGCACATTGACAGAGTTAGGCATTGAATGCTACTTGAAACAGTTCGTAAAACAAACTTTTTATGCTGAGCTGCGCATAAACCCATAGCAAACATACATGCATTTGACATGAATGAGTCACTGCACTTGCCAGTGGCCAGGAGTGGCCATCGTCGCGGCCCCATTGCAATGTATGTCAGCGTCCTTGATCGAATTACCCTTGCAATGGTCCACCTCCAACCTAGAATCCTTTTTCTAACGAATAACTCGTGCCTCCGCAGGGCATCTTGGAGGGACAGACGTGCACGCCGACTGCACCGGAACCGCTGGCCGCCATCCTGTGGGCCATCTTTGCGGTATTCGGCATTGTGTACGCCCTGTTGGGCTACCGATGCCTGCGCGCCGTCGGCTTCCTCAGCGGCCTGATGGTGGGCGCCAATGGCATCTTCATTCTGCAGGACTTCCAGATCACCTTCCTGGGCAAGCCGGCGGACTCGGCGCTGGCCATTGTGGCGGGGCTGTTGGGCGCCGTCCTGGGATCAACATACCCGGTGGCGTCCGTCCTGATCAGCGCCTTTGCCGGCGCCCTGCTCTCCGGCGCCGCCATGGCTGTGTGCGTGGCCACCATGCCGGACAACGAGTTCGGGGTAAGTGGGAGTGGGGCAAGGCACCTTTGCTGACTCTCCTCCATCTTTACCCTACCTCTTACGTGTCCACAGTACCGCGAGATCTACGTGGCTGTGGTGGGCGGCGCTGTCATCTGCTCGGTGTTGACCCTGTGCTGCGTCAAGTACGTGACCATACTCACATCCAGCATCGTGGGCACCGCCATGATCCTGGGCTCCATTGACTTCTTTATGCACGGCCTGGAGACCATCAGTTGGGTGAGTTTTAGGCGATGTCTACGATTTTCTGGTTCTAATCCTGTCCTGACCACAGATACTCAGCATGCGGCCGCATCCATCGCCGCCACCTTGCTACGGCGGCCTCCTGATCGCCGCCTGGCCCATCACCATCGTGCTCAGCATAATGGTGCAGTGCTTCATCACCGCCTGGCGAGTGGATCATCGCAAGCGGGTGTACATGCGGCACCACAACCATCCCGGCCACTCCCATGCCGCCCACCTGCCGAACAGCGGGCAGCAGCAGGCGGGGCCAGGACACGCCCATGCCCCCGTTCGACGGTCGCAGTCGCGCACCCGGGAGACGCGCGAGGAGGCCAGGCAGCGCAAGTTCCGTTACCTCTACCAGGTGCGCACGGCCCGCGGCGACATCATATCGCAGGTGAGTGAGGGGAAGGGGAAGGATTAGCTGCAGCCGCCGATCTTTAAGGCCTGATCTCCTTGCAGAATTTTGTGTCGGCCCTGCAGAAGCGCATCCAGCTGAGCGGCACAGAGACGCCCTCGGAGCGGTCCATTAAGAGCAGCTCGAACGAGCGGAACACGTTCCGCAGCGACCGGACCCACTTCACCACCATCCACGACCCCGACTCGGAGCTGTGCGACAAGATCGAGATCGTCCGTGACATTGGATAACAAACAAGCAATAGCTACATGTAACTATACCCGTAAGGGGGCTACGGGCTGCGGTACTTGGGCGCGGAAGGATCACAGGTCGGGGGTTTAGGTCCGAATGCGGACAGGCACAGGCACTGGGACTCTAGAGAGTCCGGCGGGCAGTAGAGGAGACAGGACAAGTACGGTTGCATGTAGAATTTGTAGTTGGGGCACAAAGTGCCAAACACTGGACACGGAAACAGGTAGACAGATCGGATGGATCGGGCAGGACAAGGACAAGAAGGAGAAGAAGGAGAAGCTTTAAATATATCAGTCGATATGAATGGATCTGGATCTGGTAGGACAACTCTTCGAGAGCGAAATTGTAGGTGTAAGGCTACTCTAATATGGCACAGGTAGAACCCAAGACATCCAAGACATGTGGAAGCTTTTGTTCTCCTCCACTCCACACGTATATTCGAATGTTACTACACTTACAGATATAGGAACACAAACGAGGGATGATGAGTGATGAGTGGCCCACGGGTCACGGGTACGTCGTATTCCTGCTAAACTAATACTAAGCCCAACTACTTAATACTAGTTACGCTTCTCCCACTTCAAATATCGCAAGGCAGACACTTACTAAGGCCGCCCTTACTAATCAGTTCATATCTGTGTTATAATTATACGATCCGAGGCCGGACAAGTCGGAGATTCAAGTAGTACAGCAGCTAGCGAGTTTCGTTCCATTTCCACTATCGAGTAGGCCTAAGAATTACGTTTAAAAGTCTATACACTCCCGGAGAAGCAGCCCCAGAGGATACCATACTACAATACCTACTAAGTACAATAAATGGAGGAGCGGAGATGGGAGATGTGTACTACCAATACTCAATATATATGCAATCCGCAGATGCATTTGAATTTTAAACCTGTACAGTTGGAGCTACATACATGGCCAGCTTAGAGTTAGACCTAGAGTTAGCCAAAGTTAAGCCACTTACTGTAATTGATACAATATACACACTCGACATGTCGATATATGTAACTCACAATCGCACGAGTCACAGCTGAGGAGGAACCGCTCGATTAGCCGTCTCAGTCTTAGCACTATATATCCGTAAGATTAACGTTCAAAGCAAATACCATATATGTATTTTAAGCTCCGAGATCCATGCAAACTGCGGTACAAACTCAACTGAATTCCAAGCCGATTCACGCGATAAATGCCAGCTGGGGCATTACCAATTAGTGATATATATGATATAAAAAACCAAATAAATAGGGCCCAGAGAGCCTTGTCGGGGATTGGACATTGCCAGGCAGACGCTTTTCTATCGTATCGATTGGTTCCCGTTCCCATTTCCGGTTCCACATTTTCCTATCAAGTTTCATGTTACCTGCTAAGTTGATCTGCTTTAAGTTAATGTATAGGAATTGCTGCCGTCCGCAATCGTTGATTTATCTTAATTCTACTCAAACTCAGTTGTTATTTCCGTTCCTCTAGTGTCCATATTTTAATGTTCAACAGCAATGTCTGATCGATCGGAGATTAATGGCTTGGGCTCGGCATTTACCAGGACGCTTGTCAGACAAGGGTTCGTTCCGTTTAATTCAATATTTACCACATAAGGATAATAACAACAACTAACTAAGCAAACTAAAGTAGTGGAAATCTTAAAGTCGCATATGTACGAATATGTATACACTGAAAATCCAATGATTAACTAAATGAAGAACTAATGCTAAGGCCAAACGTGCGCTATTCGGCGCTATTCCCGCTTTGGGGTTTTTCTTTCGAGCAAAGAGAGAGCGTCAAACTCTGATGGCAAAAGGTTAAGCCCAAGCCTGGGAATGGACTCCGCGATAAAAAAAAAACATATAGAACTTGTAATAACCAAAGAAAATACATATTAAATAAACGATGCAGGCCATTCTGGTTGGTTTTTCTTGGTGTATTTTCAAAAGGGAGCTTCTGTTAGGCCTTGATCACCCTGA
Organism: Drosophila asahinai; assembly: GCA_008042795.1. NCBI lineage: Eukaryota > Metazoa > Arthropoda > Insecta > Diptera > Drosophilidae > Drosophila > Drosophila asahinai. Next base: position 11,346 of record VNJZ01006830.1, on the reverse strand, counting down.
GACCCGTTTCCTAACAGAAGGATTATTTGAAAAATGGGGAATAGGGTTGGAAATCTTGTGATTCCTCTCAATTGTAGTCGTGGAGAAAATATGCGAAGCTCTCTCAGAGTGCAGCTAAAAGAAATCACTCGCTCATTAGTGAAAGGATCTGTTGTTGCTGCTTTCCTTGTACATTGCATTACGTATTGATTGTAATTGTTGATTACGTAATCATTTGTATATTAAAATATACTTGCAATAAGTTCCTTTTGTATCAAGCTTCAAGCTTTTTGGGGAAAAAAAATATTATAATTCTGTAATCATTGTTGCTGCTTTCCTTGTACATTGCATTACGTATTGATTGTATTTGTTGATTACTTAATCATTTTTATATTAAAATATACTTGCAATATGTTCCTTTTGTATCAAGCTTTAGAGGAAACAAAATATTATAATTACGTAATAATTGTTGCTGCTTTCCTTGTACTTTGCATTACGTAATTATTTTATATCAAAATATACTTACAATATATTCATTTTGCATAGTGTTGGGAAAAAAAATTATTATGATTACCTAATCATAGGGATTACGTAGTGGGGAAGGGTCCAAAATCATCAAAAATGTAATATAGATAAATTCGGACTTATTGATCCGTTTAAACTAGGCAACTTGGGACTAAACTGAAATAAATTTATGTATAAGTATAGCTTGCCTCAAAAAATCCCCTATATCTCAAATTTGGGATAATTTAGCACCTTCACGTGCGTGGCCTCGTCCAAGCCATGAAATGATGAAACGTTGGCGACTTCGTGACTAAGTTTTTATTAATTAATAACAGATCGGAATACAGTTGCGTCTCGGCCAGGTCCACGTGCCCAACAACAACGGCAAAAAACAAGATCCAGACCAAGATCAAGATCAAGATCGATAAGAAGAAACAAAGGATCGGTTCAGAATTCACAGAATTGAACAATTGTGTATTTGTTTTAGTATTTGTCGATGATGGTCTTCATTCACCGCTCGGGAAAGCACAAACATGAAACTAGTCTCTCTAGGAATTGTTGCAATCGCCGGATCCTGGTTGGGATGTTAGACGTCGTCGACCTGCTGTCCCCCTCCTGCTCCTTCGTCGTCCATCGTTCATCGATCTTGCTGCTTCTCTCTGTGTGGTGAGTGTGCTTCTGTGTCTGGTTCGGGTTCGGGTTTCTTTGCTATGGATGTGGTGGCCGTACCGGACCGGAGCGAAACGTAACGTAACGGACTTAGATGCGGCCAGGGAATGTGCCGCTCTCGCGCTGATCGTCCCACTTCTCCACCCAGGCGTTGGGGCACATCGACTTGTAGACCTTCTGGAAATAGTTGCAGGGCGCAAAGTCCTCGCCGCGCTTCTTTTGGCAGCGATGGAAGTCGATGTACGACTGGTAGCAGTAGCGGGTCACGTTCTGGTTGGGGAAACGCGGATCGAAGGGGGCGGTCTCCAGCTTGTAGGCGGACATGTTGCTGCTGTCTGACGACTTGTCGCTGCTTTTGTTTTTGGACATGAAAAATTGCATATAGACTTTAGTTGGGAAAAGGAAATAAAAACGAACAGAACCCGGGGGAAGCAATCATACAAATAAAAAAGGAGTTGACCAAATCGTAAACCAAGGCGACAGAGATAGAGATAGTTAAATAGAGAGAGAGAGAGAGAGGTCACAGCGATACATAGTGGGTATGGAAAAGAAAGAGATGTGGGATGTGAATGAGAAGGAGAGATAATAAAAATGAAAAGTACAATTTCAGTGCGCAAACGGAGAGGGAAGAGATAGACATATAAATCACATTGGTTAGTTCTTCACTTTTGTCGATGCTGAATGAGCGGTATATATATCATATATCATATCATGTTATATATAGAGATACATATCGTATAAATCTACGGATTACGGTCTACGGCTTACGACCTAGACTATGATTAATATGTGTGTGTTTTTCGAGGCGCTGCGGCTGAACCCTCGAGACCCGTGACAAAAAAATACAAATTACATAGCTCGCACGCCTCCTTCTAGGACTCGCGTAAAAGTCTTCAGGGGATTGGGGTATCGGAGGGCGGAGGGCCATGTCTGGGAGGGAGGAAGGGTAATCGTGGAGCTGGGGGGAGTTCACGTTTGCTGTTCTGCCTGCGTTCAAGTTCATGTTCCAATTGGGCAACGGGCAGCTGCTATAGCTTTTTGGTAGCTGTTGCGCCGTCTACTTGACCAGCGGCCGCTTGCCGTTGTCCGTGTCACAAGCGTTGCTCTTGTACTTGTTAACCTCGGCCAGGTAGAGCGACCAGAAGTCCTTCGGATCCACGTCGCGCTCGTTGGGCGTCTTGAGCTTGGCCACCATGCCGGTCTTTAGGATCTTTCCGCCGCGTCGGCGTCCCACGATGGGCGGCGGCGGTGCCAGCTTGCCGGCCGCCGCTGCGGCAATGTAGGGAGCGGCAGCACTGCTGGCGGCCCCCACCGCAATGGACGGCAGCGGGGGAGCCGCCGACGACGACGACGAAGATGATGATGACGTCTCCGGTACAGAAAACTGTAACTGCTGGGGCAGGACCAGCTGTTCCGCTCCACCAACGGCGGCGGCGGCGAGGTCTCCAGACTGTGCACCGCCCGCTTGCTGCTTCTGCTCCTCCTGCATCTTTTTGAACAGCTCCATGAAGGAGCCATCGTTGGCGAATACGGGATGCGATGGCGGTTCCGGCTTGGGCGGCGGATACACCTTGCCCTCCCGGGCTAGCGCCTCGCGCAGCTTCTGCTCCATCTCGCGGTGGATGCGCTCCTTGTCGAAGGGCTCGTCAATATCTAAATTGTAATAGGCGCCGACGGCGGATGCAACGGAACTGGAGCCGCCCTGGCCTTGCTCGGCAGCGGCGCTTGCGGCTGCGGCTGCGGCAGCCTTATGCACGGCGTTCATCTCGGCTCTGCCGACAGACGACGATGTTCCGTGGTGGCCCCTACGCTGGCTGCTGCTGCTGCTGCCGCCGGGTCCAGAGCCCGGTGACTCCGAGCGGCGGTGGTTGTTGTTGTTCGAACGCCTGTAGTAGTCGCGCTCGCGGTCGCGATCCCTAGAGCGGTCTCTAGAGCGATCCCTGGAGTCGCGGTCCCGATGATAGCGCGACGGCTGCTGCTGCTGCTGGCGGCGATCATCGCGGCGTCGACGCTGGCCAGAGGAGCGCTCCGCAGAGCGACTGCGGCTGCGGGAGTGGGAACGGCTGCGACTGTAGCGTCGGCTGAAGCGGTCCATGGAGCGGCTGCGCTCACGCCGGGATCCAGAGCCGCGCTGGGGCTCGTAGTAGCCGCGATGCTGACCCCGCGCGACGCGTCGCTGCTGCTGCTGTTGGTGGTGGTCCGACTGGTCCTGCTGATCCTGCTGATAGTAGGGCAAGCGGGCTGCCGACATGTCGGGTGAGGACGTGATGATCTGCAATTCGAAACTGTGCCGCGTTAAATCGATCAGTTGGCAGAGGCGCGTTTACGGAATACCTATATACACAAAACATTATATGCTTTTGCTTTTGTTTTTGCTTTTGCTTTGCCTTCTTTTCTGTTTTCTGTTCTTTTCTCTAGTACCTTTGTTGATCTGTTCTGCCTGCCGTTCTTTGATTGCATTGAGAGCTACGACAGCCTTGCTTTGGCTGCTGTCTGAATAGAGAATCGCTGATCGATGATCGAGATTCGTTAATCGTTAATCGAGAATCGAAAATCGAGAGTGCTTGCTTTCTTGTCTTGACTTGTCTTGGCTGGCGCGGGGCTCCATGATCGGATTCTTGATAACTGGAAACGGGTAACGGGTTACGGGTATCGGGTATCGGGTTTGGACATTAGAGCTGCGGCTCCAGCCAAGTGGCCAGGCGACAAGAAAGGCGAACAGGAGCCGAACGCACACGCACCCGATTCTTATGCAATTTGGATACTTTCGGATTGAGATTCGCATGCTTGGATGCTTTGATTGGATTGGATTTGATCGGTACGGTACTTTGGCTTGCAGTTATCTGTTTGATAGAAATGTTTGAGAAATGGTAATTTACTTGTTTGCGATGTCTCCGCTGCGCTGTGTCGATGATGCTGCTGCTGTTTCTCCGCGATGGCTGGCGCCTTGCTCCTCGCTCCTCGCTGATCGAATCCGATCTTGTGATTTCTTGTGCTTTGTGCTTGTTGCTTGTTTGCTTGCTTAACTGACTTGGGGACTCTGAAACGTATCGGATTTTCGGATTCGCCTGCATGGAAAAATGACTTGAACGCATGAATACAAGACGTTACTCGAACCAGGACGCGGTGCAGGGGTTTTTGGTTTGTCTTTCTTGCTACGATTGTGGTTAGGGATATACATACGCCCCCCTCCCCCCTTCGCCCCCAGACGGGCAATATTTATGGAGACTTATGTAACCCGGGGGCGCACTCGGCACCGCTTGGATCCGCACGGTAGGGGGGACCAGGGGGGGGGCAACTTACGCTTACGGATGCGGAGTGGCCCCACTTAGAATGCCTCAGAACCAACGAGTTATGTAATTTGTACTTTTTTTCTTTCCTGCTGCCCGAAAAGAGCCTGGCCAGCGGAAATATATGTGTGTGTGTGTGTGTGTGTGCGAGTGGTGGTGTATGCTTGTGTGAGTGTGGTTACGAGTTACGGTACGAATTGCGGATTACGAATTACGAACGAATATGGCGTATGGCGAGGCCGTCGAGGGTATATTTGTTTTTGGGTGGCAAGAGGGCAGCACTCGAGTCGATCGGTGCCTTGGCTTACGGTCTGGTGTGCTTGCAAATGCAAGCTTTTGCGTTTTCGGTGCGAAAAACATACCTTTGTTGTTCCGAGAGTACGACGAAAAATTTTCAACTGCCAAGAATCTCACGAGCCTCTGACGATAGGAATAGTGATGGTAAACCGTAGCTATCGCCTAGTGTCAGTTTGACAGCTAGCGCCGGGCTGCCAGATCGCCGCCTTTCAGTGTTGGAGAGTGCCGTTGGTTGGTATAGTGGAGTCCGTGTATCTGTGACACACGCGCAGGCAACAAATGGAGAACTGACCTCTCGTCTCCGCCGACGCCGATAATGGGAAGCAATCCACCCGAGCACGGGGCCAAGCCAAGATCCAACCGTCACCGAGACAGCCGCCCAGGCCACAACCACCGAGTAGTACGCAAGCAGCCACCGCGTCCCACTAGCGACCGTCACAACATCTATATCACCAGTAAAACGGACTTCAAGGCAAGTGCTCATGGTGCTTCATGGTGTCCACCACACTGTTATTCTGTTATTCTGACCTTCTGCTCGTACCTTCCTCTCGCAGGCCCAGCAGCGGCGATGCGAGGACCTGCTCAACGCCGGCGCTAAGGAAATCTTCCTGCACTGCATGGGGTTCTCGATCACACGCGGCCTCAACCTTGCACTGCGCCTCGTCCACAACTCTGAGGGCGCCCTCAGCTACGCCATCAACACCTCCACCATCCAGCTGGTGGACGAGCTGCATCCGCTGTGCGATGCAGAGGACGTGACCTTCCGTCAGCGCAACAACTCGGCCCTGCACATCAAGGTCTTCAACCGCAGCCTCTTCGACATCGTCGTTCCAGAGCAGTCGCAGCAGTTCCGGGGAAAGCCGGGGAAACCCAGACAGTAGACAGTAGGCAGTAGGCAGCAGCAGGACGGGAGGGGATGTTCAAGCTATCGGAGTTGGTGCGGTGGCTCGGGCTCACCGAGTTCGAGATTCTGGTGAACCTATGCGGCCTGCTGGTGTTCACCATCACGCTGGCCTTTAAGCTGTCGGGCGAAAGCCCAGGCAACAGCCTGGGCGGACTCAACGGCATGCCGCCGGAGCCGGCGGAGGATTGGTTCACCATCTTTAGTCCGCTGTTCTTCATCGACATCTGCAACGCGTACTTCTGCGTCATCGTGGGCATCCGCATGTACCTGGACTCGGACAACAAGCGCAAGGCCCTGCACCGCTTCATGTGGAGCACCTACTTCCTGGTCCTGATCGTCATCTTCAAGTACCTGCTCTGCCTCAAACTCTCCAGCAGGATGGGTCTCGAGTACTCGGAGGTCTTCTCGCCGATCTTCGTCCTGCTGCAGCTCGTGGCGGTGCGCGCCTGCCAGCTGCCCAACTCCATTTAAGCATATAGCCTAGTATCCCCATCCCCCCTAGTATCTGATTTGATCAATAAGATATCTTTATAGTACCACTGTAGTTGGATTAGTGTGGGGAGGGGGACCAGGGGGTGGCATTCTTGAAAAGAAAGTAATCCTTGAAACAGGGATCATCATTCGTTCAGAGACTTTTGCGTTTTCGGGGGGGCGAGTCCCAATTCCAGTGTTGAACAACGCCGGCGGTCGGCAGTTGACCAGGTGGCAGCCCCAAGGGAAATCGCCAGCCAGAAACAATAACACAGAGTGCCTGCCAAAATTAATTGTTAGCAACGCAACTAACTGCTCGTCTCGCCTTCGTTTTGCGCCATGTCCACGCTGAACCGACCAAAGTCTCCGCACACGCCCACGGCCATCAAGAAGGGCGAGAAGGAGGACAGCTTCTGGGACAAATTCAGCACCCTGGGACGCAAACGCGGCACCCGCGAAGGTTCGTAGACCGCCGTTGCTCTTCAAGCGCCCAAAAGGGTTCAATTCGGGGCCTGCAGGGGCGGTGTGTTTGGCCCAGGGTCGCAGTTGTGCCTCCGGCAGCTGGAATGTGGCTGAAAAGTGATCCGGAAACGCCCCTATGGACGTTCCGGGAGCGTTTCTGGGAACAGATGTGCGCGGATGCTCTGCTAAATCAGAACATTGCGTCACTGGTGACGCACACAAACAAACAAAGAGCTGAATGCGATCGCGCGCGAGTGTGTGTGTGTGTGTGGGGCGGCCTTGTGTCGTCATCGTTGTTTACCATCGTTGTTAACCCCCCTCTGTCCCTCCTTCTTGCAGTGAAGAAAGTCCAGGAGGAGGGCAAGTACGCCATCGACTCGCCCGGATCGCCCAGTCAGTATGACATCCCGCCCGAGGACTACGCCCTGCGTAAGTGCATCTGAATACGATGCAGTCATAGTTTATCCCTGATATCCTTGCAGGCGAGCACGAGCAGCGCGCCGTCATCGATCCGCAGTCCATAAACGAGCCGGAGGTGATCAAGCTGCAGCGCATTCTCGTCGACTGGATCAACGACGAGCTGGCCGAGCAGCGCATCATCGTCCAGCAGCTGGAGGAGGACATGTACGATGGCCAGGTGCTGCACAAACTCTGGGAGAAGCTCACCGGCAAGAAGCTGGACGTGCCGGAGGTCACCCAATCGGAGCAGGGTCAGCACGAGAAGCTCAACATTGTCCTCAAGGCGGTCAATCACGTGAGTGCTCCAGCACGGGTACGGGTACGCTGTCTGTGTTCCATTCTAATCCTCTATCCCATTGCAGACACTGGGCTTCCATCAGAAGATACCCAAATGGTCGGTGGCCAGCGTGCACTCGAAGAACATTGTGGCCATTCTGCATCTGCTGGTGGCCCTGGTTCGCCACTTCCGGGCGCCCGTCCGCCTGCCGGAGAACGTGTTCGTGACCGTGGTGATTGCCGAGAAGAATGCGGGCGTGCTGAACGCCCAGAAGTTCCAGGAGCAGATCACATCCGAGTACGATGACCTGGGCATGCGGTGCGAGAAGGACGCCTTCGACACCCTCATCGACTGCGCGCCCGACAAGCTGGCCGTGGTGAAGAAGTCGCTCATTACGTTCGTGAACAAGCACCTGGCCAAGCTGAACTTTGAGATCAACGACCTGAACACGGACTTCCGCGACGGCGTCTACCTGTGCCTCCTGATGGGCCTGCTGGGCGGCTTCTTTGTGCCGCTGCACGAGTTCCACTTGACGCCCCAGGACGTTGATCAGATGGTGAGCAACGTGGCCTTCGCCTTCGACCTCATGCAGGACGTGGGCCTGCCCAAGCCGAAGGCGCGGCCGGAGGACATTGTCAACATGGATCTGAAGTCCACCCTGCGCGTCCTCTACAGCCTGTTCACCATGTTCAGGGACTACGCCTGAGCCAAAGCCAGATCGGCGCCAATCTTACATTTTATATTAACTTTTTGTAATGTTTACACGCGTAATTTATGTGCCTTCTAACGGACGGTTATTTATGTATGTCGATGTCGTATTCGTATGTTATGTCTAACCACTGCGCTTCGCCAATCCCCCTGCCCTCCGGGACGCTGGAGCGGAGTGGAGCGCAGCTAACCCAAACCGACGGCCAGTTGTTAACTTGTCTTACTCACACCTACCAGCCGTAGTAGTTGTTACTAAATGAATTTACTGTATTAATACACAATAAACAACCGATAAACATGTGCCTTCAGATCGATCACACGGAACTTTTGCACATTATGTCACAGATGTCAAACTGGTAAATGTAAGAGTTTTCGAAAAATTGTATTGTGTACATATACGTTAAAACGTTAAAAAAAAAGTTTGGATTAGAAAAATCAATAAATATTGCCCAGACCAGCACATGTGTTATTCTAATTTACCAAGTTTCAAGGCGCTAAATTTACCTGGGGCTGAACCGCTGACTCACATGTAAGTTTCGTATTTTGAGTGTTTTGTAGTTAGTTGCTTTCCGCCTAGCTAGCCCTATTCAAATACTGACATTTCCGCGCGCTCCCAGCACCTATCGATTGGTTATCGATCACAGCAGCGGGGTCGGGTCGAGTTGCCACCCTATCCGATTCACTGAATCGAGTACTGAATACATTTTAAATAAAAGCCCGGCCGCCTGGATCCGTAAACACTACGACTTACACACCATGCCACGCCCCCTCAGAGACAGTAATTCTGGGGAGCCGGCAGATCGCTTCTAGCACCGCTTCCAGCTTGTGTCAACCGCAAAATAACCGTCATCTCGTGTTCTACAAATTATGTCGTTTTGAAACAAGGTGGCAAGCATGCGCATACTTTTTATGATTTTCACAATAGCCGAGCGAAGTTTCAAGATTCTAGAGCTGCCCTTCTCCAGTACACACCTATTGCGTCGACACAGCCACAGCTACGGCTACGACTATATCAGCCCCACACACATAGAGCTCAGTCGGGAGGCCACCCGCCTAATAATCCGACGCCTCCAGCGCACCGTGCTCCGCCTCATCCGGGATCCCGAATTCGGCATGTCCGAACCCAGTCCCTCGTTCCAGCGTCACGCACCCCCACCGCCACCAACTCCAGGCAAGCAAAGCGCCGACGCGCCACCACCTCCGCCACCACAGCAGGCACACGACGAGCCGACCTTCGGGGCAAGCCGGAAGGCCAGCAGTCAGCAGGACTCCAACTGTCGCACCTGCAACGACTTCAAGTCCTGGTCCAAGCAGCAGCGCCTCTTCTCGAACGTGCAGAGCGCCAAGGTAAGCATGTGACCATGACGCAGCAGCTGTCATCCCATGCTCCTCCTCCTTTCAGGTGAAACACATGGCGGCCGCCGAGAAGGTGATAAACGCGGCCGAGGAGCTGCCTCGGGAGGACTGCCCGCTGGACAAGGTGCGGCTGGGCATCTCCACCTGGGGCCTGCTCCACACCATGGCCGCCTTCTACTCGGACAACCCAACGGACAACGAGAAGCGCGACATGAAGAACTTCTTTGAGGTGCTCTCGCGGCTCTACCCCTGCGAGTTCTGCGCCAAGGACTTTCGGACAGAGTAAGTGCCCCTGAGTTGCCTATCCGTTCTGATCCGCTCTGACCCTCTTACTCCCCGCGCTGTGTAGCCTGGACGTCAACCCCATCAACGTCAGCTCGCAGAAGGAGCTATCGCTGTGGCTGTGCAAGTTCCACAACAGGGTAAACGACAAGCTGGGCAAGCCTCTATTCGACTGCAGCAAGGTGAACGAGCGGTGGCGCGACGGCTGGCTGGACGGTTCATGCGACTAGGCGCATCCGACTGTCTCGCACCCGCCGCACCGCCCCGCCCCGACAGAGCCGCAGTTGCTGTGGCAGCGCAGAATCAGCCGAATTGCGTCCTCGTTACCCATGTTGACCAGACTTGTCCCACTTATTGCTCGACACCAACTAACTCGAGGAAAAGGAAGCTGCGTTCCAGGATGGAAGGCGCAACTCCTGCTCGGCGGCGGTGTGCTGCTCATGCATTGACCTGTTCCCGGGCGCCGGTTATCCTTTCTTCCCGCATTCCAGCGCCCGGATCCGATCGGTCGGGGCCTGCGTCGGCGTGAGATCAAATTTAATTGTAGTAGAACGACACATGAAAGGTCCTTTGTTAATGCTTCGTTGGCTATGATAGCTCAGAAAATACACACATTTGTTATATACCCTCGCCTCGCGGCTTTGTGCACTTTGTGTGTGTGGGCGGATGTCACAACTTATCCGGCTTATCTGCCGGCTGGTCGCCACCAGATAAGCGTGGAATGGAATGGGACAGGGACAGCGCCCTAAACCTCGATAAGCGGGGAAAGGTCTAGAATGCTCCTTGGAGGGAATGTTCGGGCTTTAATTAATGTTCTGTATTAATCAGAGAGTTCGAGGTGCAGGTACTTTATGGGAACTTAACCCTTCGGTACTTAGGTCACTTGTAGCGTACTTCATGTTCTTTATATTAATTTAATGAAATAATCAGACATCACGATATGCAGCAAATGTTGCTAGGGAAGTGCTGCTAGGCAAATGTTGCCAGATATGTGCTTAGCAACATCCATTGGGTCTGGCAACACCCCGATGTTGCCCATGTTTCCAAACACTGCAACTTTATTGTTTAATAACTCCGATGTTTACCATCCGATGTTACGCAAATTTATATATGTATATATCCGAATGAAGTACAATATATTGATATTTATATTTACTCAATTCAGGGTAATTTGGTAGCTCTAGCTCTTTTAGATTCCGAGTTCGAGGTGTTCATACGAACAAGGTTCAGCCCACTCGGTAATGCTGATCAAGGATATATATTTTGTAAATGGGGTCCGAGGTGCTTTTTTCGGTAATTCTCTATTAACGGAGCCCCTTCCAAAAAAAAAAAAAAAAAAAACCATAGATAGGGGGTACTTCCACATGCATTTGGGTATCAAAATTATGTTGGGGACGCTCTTAGTTTAGCCACAATAAATCTTTAAAGTTTTGCCAAATTCCCATACAAAATGCTAGCAGACACGCACACTAACAAATTATGAATACACAAAATTCAAGCGCCTGTCTGTGTATCGTCGCGGTACAGTGGGCTGTGAAGCTTAAAATTATTGTTAAATTGTGCTTAACGTAAATACTATATACGAGTATGTCGACACTTTGCACACTTTGAATACATTTATGCGAGAAATATAAATAAAACAAAAAGTTGACAACGTAAAATACGTAGTAATTAACTACTTTTCAATA